>WBMW01001615.1:498409-539578 GCA_013396635.1 Penelope pileata
AAGGATAAGTGGGAAATTTAAAAAGGAAATCTGAAAATAAGTTAAATGTGAATTCTTTGCATGTGTCTTCTTTGCTATTCTCATAATTTTTCTTTTTAAAGGAAAAAGAAGTATTATGGTATGAAGGATGATTTGAGATTTGAAAGAGAAAGAAATCATGAGAAATAATAAGTATTTAAGATTTATCAGATTTATTCGCATGGTTGCAGAAAACCTGTAAAAAGTCTTTCTTGCAACAATGGTACCAAAGAAATCACTTATAATTCTTTGAAAGCATTAAATCAAATACATGACTTAAAGCTGACATGTAAGAAACTGAGCAGTGGAGCAAGAGCAACCCGTAATTTACTTTTGTATTATCTAAAGCCTAAAATGTAAGAGGAACAAACCAAAATGATTGGTATTGAATGACAACACCTTTATAAAATGGCACCCATTGATGTTCAGAACACTTGCTGCACATTTATGGACACCAAACAGTGGATGTCAGCACAGTGAGGCAGTGGGTGGTGTGTTTAAGCGGTGGCAACAGTGGATCACCTCTGCTGGTGCAAATTTTTATGAATGTGACATACAGCCTCTTGTTCATCACTGGTGGAAAAGCATATGCAATGGTGGTGACTATGTTGAAAACCAGTGTTTTGTAGCTGAGAGTTTGCTCTATCAAATAGTGTTATTGTGGTCTTTGTATCTGCTGTAGTTTCCATGGAAATAAATAGGAGATATTACTTTCAGAGCAACCTATGTAAGTGTGTTGGAAGCCTGACAGGATGAGAATAATTAATTGCTGGTGTACGATACTGATACGCTGCCAACTTTACCAGAATGTTCAAATGTATAAACAGGAGAGTGGCACTTAGCATAAAAAATAGTACGAAATGTAGGAGCCTGAAAAGTCTTGGGGGGGGCTGGGTCAGGAACCCACTGTGGAAACCTTGTAAATGGAAGTTTCTTCTAATAGCATAATATTGTACTGTAGTAATAGCCCTCTGATCAGATCATGTTTGCAGTGTCAATATGCTTATCAGAGAAGCTGCAAATTTTGTGGCAGTAAAGTGGGATTTAACTACCTGTGTATGGACTTGCATTGAATGCTCATCAGGATGTTATGAGAAGGTAAAAGCTATGGATGCAACAAATAAATGACTGTTTCCAGTATTCTGTAACTACTGCAAAACAGCTGTTCTGGGAGTGGTCTAGAGTTGTACACAGGGCTTAGAAGATATGAGTAGGAGGAGAGAATGGTCATAATTTTAATGGAGAATGACTCGAGTAAGTCTAGCATACGGGTATTTAGCTTCAAGACGGAGAACTGAATGACAGAGGCAGATAGTCCAGCAAACAAGGTAGCCATGCCTACATGCAGCCCAGAATCTGTTCTGAAATTGTCATCTTGTAGATTCAAGTAAACACTGTACTGTAATTCAGAAGAAGTCTAACTAAAGCCATGATGTAAAAATAAATGCATGCTACTCAATTAGAGCATTAAGGACACTACCACAGGGAAAAGTATAGCATTAAAAAGGTAGAAGGCCTGCCGGATAAAGGTAACAAGAAAACTCCTTAGATGTAGAAAGATGAATTTAAACAGCAGGCTTGAAGAATGTTAGTCAAACTGAGGGAGAACAGGTCCAAAAAAGAAAAAAAAATAGCAAAGAATGTAACATTTCTAGGCCAATGTTTGTAGGAAAAGGAATATCTTTTGGAAAGTCAGGAGAATATGGGATTATGAGTAGTGATAAGGCTTGCATGGTGTCTTTTACTGCACAGACAGTAGTGGGCTAGGTGGTTCACTGGTCAGTAGGGCATTTCTTAGGTTCTTAATGTCCTTAATCACGGGTACAAGAGCCTGTTTACCTGGAGTGGCTTCAAGCTATTATGTTTAAGACTCACAGTACTAACATAAAGTGTTATATGCACAGTCTGGTCGTTTACAGAAAGGAAAGAAATAATGAAATGCTAGTAAGAAATGAGCTATTTTGAAGATAACTAACTGCTGTGTCAATGTCTGTGAATAAGTATGGAGGTCGCTCTGAATGTAGTGCTTCCTATTTATTTCTGTGGAAAATACAAGAGGTACACAGCAGTACAATAAAGGTGCTGAGATGGCTGTGCATAGGCTTCATGCAGGATAAGTACTCAGGATAACTGAAGACAGAACCAGCTACATGTTGCTCAGTCTTCTTTCTGATGTTTGAAGTGGTTTGGTGACGGTCATTGTAAGACTTTGGAGATGTATAGAGCATACAAGAAAGCAACCTCTAAGAACAACAACAAAATCTTTGAGAGTATTTAAATGAACAATTACAATTTGTTTTGTGGGTGCAAAATATAAGAAAGGAGGTAGTTTTATATTTACACTTTGTTATTAGCGTGCTAGGTTTATAAATAACCTATTGTTAAGTTGATTTGGCTTCTTCTAACAACAGTAATTTTTTACATAATGGTTATGTTTAATGTGTTACAAGTCCAAATGAGGATTTGAAATTGGAGATCAGACGTACAAGAAACCACTCCTAAGCATGTAATTATTTTTATCGATATGGAGATAACTGCAGTTAATGGGAGATGGCAGGGAAAATGAGAAATTTATTCTTCTTTCTTTTCTAGATACCAAGGGGAACTGATCTAGTAAACTCTAGAGACAAGGACTGCATGATTTTTGTGCTATTTTTTTTATTGACTGGGACAGTTTTCATCCTAACCTTACTGGAGATGGCAGTGCCTGATCCCATCACACCAGAGCTCATGCCAGACTTGATTATTCAAAAATAAAGCACTTCTCTGGGAGTGCTATCTCTGCTGCCACTTGTCTTGAAAAGGTCAATATAGTTCTCTCTGATGTTATTTTTTTTTTCCTTCCTATAATTCTGTCAGGTTTCTCTGAGATATGCTGGTGAGCATACTGATTTTGCTTCCATTAGTTATCAGAAGTACCTCAGCTGAGTTTTGTAATATTTGGATCATTCCAAGGTATATATCAGTCATTGTATGTAGACTTCTCACTACAATACTAACACCTTTAATATTGAGATTTACTTATAGAATATATTTGGATGATGATTTTGCTTCTGCATAAATTCAAAGAAGCGTTTCAGTCTTTGTGTTACTAAATGGCTTTTAAAAATGAAAAATTAAGCCTGTGCAAGAACGTTTTTTTGTACGCTAATGTAATTTATAAAGTATTGAAGAGAATTCAGTTCAGGAATTTACAGATAAGTTCGTGAAGTTTATGTTTTCTTGAGCCAACATTATTTTTCAAGGTACTCTTCTTGCATTTTAGTACTAAATGTGTTTGCATATGCTATATAAGACAAAAGAGCAAGGCCTACACTGTTGCGGTGTCACCCAAGTCTCAAACATTTTAAATGACAGAAGAGAGTAAATGCTAGCAAGAAGGTCAAATCAGCTATGTAGGTGAGATTAGTTCTGTATTTGTTATGCTACAGCCCACTCAGCATAAGCTATAGAACCTGAGGGATTAGGTAGAGCTCCACGTCCTCATACTGGAGTTGCTCCAAACTGTGCTGCTTGTAGAATCTCATTGTTACAAAACTTTAAGACTACCAACAATGTTATATAATGACTTCTGCTGATAATACAGCACTGAATAAATGAGTTTCCTTTTAATGTAGTTGTTATGAACTGTGTATGGGTTGAAGTAAAGTCTCCTGTGTTTAGGTTTGGCTTCCTTGCAATGTCATCTTAACCATACTTGAAACCAGAATTATTTTAAAACATTTTAGCAGATAGAAACTTTTTTTCTTTTTCATTATTTCTAAAGAATGCAGGAGTGATCTATTTGCATCTATCAGAATCATCAACTAAACACGTGTAGAGAGCACATCAGTGCTGTCACACATCAGTGTGATACACATGAGTGGTATCTTGCAATTTACTATTGCATTGGTGGTAAATATATTAGTTGTTTCTGTTCTTAACAAAGAGATAGAATGATCTGTACTCCTGTCTTAGATATCTGTATCAAATATATTGATTATATACAGACTAATGTATAAGAATCAGTGAATGAATATGCTATGGTGAGTTGACCTTGGCTGGCTAGAAGACCACCAAGCCATGTTTTCATAAAATAGAAAAGCTTGTGGGTCAAGATGAAGACAGAGAGATCACTTGCCAATTAACATAAAGGCAAAGCAGACTTGACTTGAGGAAAATTAATTTATTTTATTGCCAATTAAAATACAGTAGGATGAGAAACAAACAGTAAATCACCATCTTTTCATTCACTCCTTTTCACAAAGCTCAACTTCTTTATGTCCAACTACTCTGCCCTGTCCACCCTGAGCAGCACAGGTGGGATGGAGAAGCAGGAGGGTTGCAGTCGGTTTCTAACAGCTTATCTCTGCCACTGCTTCCTAATTACACTTTTCTCTTGCTCCAGTGTGAGTCCTTTCCATAAGCTGCAGTCCTTGAGGATAAACCTATTTCAGTTTGGTCCTCCACTGGCCACAGTTCCTGTAAGAAGAACCTGCTCCAACATGGGTTCTCCATGGGCTGCAGCTTTCTTCAGGACATATCCACTTGCTGTGATGTTGGAAGGTCTGTGGACTGCAATGTGGAGATCTGCTCTGATATGGCCCTCCATGGGCTGCAGGAAACACCTGCTCCAACATTATCTCTGCCATGGACTGCAGGGGAATCTATGCCCCAATGCCTGGAGGACCTCCTCTCCCTCCTCCTTCTCCAGGCTTTTTGTCTGCAGGGCTATTTGTTTTTCCCTTGCTTCTCACACTGACGTGCAGCATTTTGATCTTTCTTAAATACATTTTCCCACAGATGCCACTGGCTTTGCTCGTAGGCTCAGCTGTGTCCTATGGTGGGTCTGTGTTGGAACTGTCTGTCCAGCATGAGCAGCTCCTGGTCTCTTCTCAGAGGCCTCCACTGCCAGCACCTTGACACCTACACTCAATGCAGTCTTACTCTGAAATATATAGACTGGTTCTTTGGTGAGAAGGAAGATGATTTTACTTCTTTGGTGACTCTTGAAGGAATAAGTTAACTTGTCAAGTGTAAGAGATGGCAATTGGTCTAATAAGATGATAACTGCACCTTCAGTGAGATGAGAAGCTGCTCATTGTGATGCAGCCTTTTCCTGGTCTTGAGTAAGGAAAGAACAGATTTTTTTTTTTTAAAAAAAAGGTTTTAACTAACTAGATGCCCTAAAAGACCCCCAGAAATACATTGTAGATATTTTGCAGCTGTGTTGCAGGGTTCTCTTCAATGGTACAGTGTTAGATATAAAAGCATTCAGCAAGGTAGGCTTCACAGACATGGCCTTTGACAATATTTAAAAAGGCATCCGATCAAAGGGCAAGGGAGAACTTTGTTCTTATCACAGTGTAGGCAAGTGTGATCTTTATTACAAACACTTGCACTACCTTAGATGATCTGTATAAATTCTTCGGTTTGTTTTTTACCACATTTGATTCACAGAAAGGGTAATTCCAAGGTAACAGATGAAGAATATGTTTGCCACTGGGTCTAGTGAGTCTAAGCAGCTTGCTGTTCAGTGCATCCAAAGGGAGAAAGTCTGCATTTTCAGAAGCTGCATACACACCTGGTATTGTGGGGTAAGCAGAAAGGTTCATTGAAATGCAATACGTTAAGAAGGGTTTGCAAAGAATTTGCTACAATCCTTCTCAGATGTGCAGACAGAACATTTTCCTCCTTTCAGTTTTTGAGAAGGGCTTCCATGATGGACAGATGAACTCATGGTATACAGCAAAGATTTTCGTACCTAAAGTGTACATAGTCAAGTACTTCAATAATTTTGACTCTGTCAGAGAAAAAAAATACTGTTTAAGACACTTTTTTTTCCGTAATTATTATGTATTTTCAAAAGTATAACTTATTTTGTAATTACTTGAGCGGAAAAAATAGGTACATTTTTTATAGTATCTTATCATGGATAGGAGAAAACTTCTTTTGTCCCAACTGTCAAATGTTTAGAAGTGAGATGCACATGAAGAAGTGGAATGTGTGTAACTCCTAAAGCATGACTTTCATATCCACATAACCCCTGGAATATTTGGCAAACAAAATGGAAAACTTGAAGAGGACATGAACAATACTATCTTGAAAATTCTTGTTTTGTATTAATAGTTTACTCAATGGTTGGAATAATCCAACAATAGCATTTACTTTGATTTTTTTTTCCTTTTGAAGCTATAAATTGTCTTTTTGTCTCTTTATTCTCTTCCTATGGTAATTTCTTAGAGTAAATTCTGCCCTGAGTTAGTTAGTAATTATTGAATAGCTGTGTCATCAGGACTCTAATTTGAATGCATAAGAATCATCAGTGATATTGGTAGCAGTTTGTGCATTATTTTGGTAGCAAAGAAGCAGTCTTTCAGGAGATGTGATTTATAAATAGTTTTTGAAAAGGTTTTGTTGCTGGTGAAGGTGCTTTGACTTGCATTTGCAATTAAGAAATAATTTGTTGGATATTGAAAAGGTATTTTTGAAGATTCTGTTACAGTACTTGTAAGAATCCACCTCAGCAAAGTATCTATTCTATCTGAATTTTAATTTAACTTTATTTTAACTTATTTAACCTTTTTTTTTTCCTTTGTGTAAGAGCTGCAGTATGTATTAATTTTAGGTGATTGATTCTTACCTTCTACATACAAACTATTTATTATTTCCTGCCAGATTCAAATAAATGGAGTGCTTTCCTTTCTCCTCAGTAAAGTGTCTTGAAGGAGTTGCTCCTGTAGTTCATCTTCACCAAACAAGCAATTATTTTTTTCCAGAGCTGATTTCTACCAAAAATGCAGTATTGGTCTGCAGTCAGTTCATATTTGATGACAATGTGACAGTGAAGTGAAACTAAGAAAAGCACTCCACTCCCACTTTTTGGAACACTGCGGTAGGGAAAACCATGGAGGGCTTTCATATTTTAGATGCAGCAAGTGACTTTTATCCTTTATTGATTTCAAGTAGAGAATTTTTTTATTATGTGGATAAGTAAAATCCTAGAGGAGATAGATATTATTTTTTTGTATCCAGAGAGGTAAATAAAGCCTGCTTAGTATTATAAGTCTTAAACCATAAATACCAATGGAAGAGGAAAAGAAAGGAAAGTGAAAAAAAAAAGTTAGGAACTTAAAATGCAAGTTTAAAAAGGCTGTAGTAATACCACTACTCAGTCTAATCAGTTTGTTTACTTAATGTGAAACACTCATTTTGCTGTTGCCTTAACAGCTTTACTTGTCTCTTTACTTACAAGGTATTGCAAGAATGAATTTGCTCGTGTTTGTAGTACACACAATGTATAAAACTCTATATGCCTACTACAAATTTATTTTCATGCTTTGTTTCATATTTATATGCTCAGTGGTTTTGATGAATTTCTTATCAAATGTTACAAGCATTTCTATCTGACTAAAGGTAATACTGTATTTGAGTGCAATAAAATCTTCATTACAAGAGTGCTTTTATTGTAGCTTTTTGAGCTCAGAAAATTTAAACATAAGAGAAGAAATGTTTGATAAACCTTTCTTGGCAAACCTTTTGAAGTCATTGTTGATGAAAATTATTATCATTTAAGTTTACAGGAGCACTATTTTTCGTCCTTTAAAAATCTACCATTTAGTTTCTCCATCTATGGCTTGAGTCAGAGAAATTTTATTTCAAGGGCAGTATAGTTTATAAAAACAGTGATGTTAACATTTGTTAATGGAGCAATGACTTTTGATTAGGCAGTTATATAGAAAGTTTTTGAACAGACTCTGGTATGCCACATAGAATATGACGGTGTATTTGGCACAACCTTTGGTTCCATTTACATTTGGTTTGGTAATGCTGGAACAAAATTTAATTTATATGTAAAAAGTAATTACAGGCCTTCCACCCTTCTCCCCCTGAGATTACGTATTCTTTTTTACCTGTTAGCTTTGTAAATGTGATCTGATCTTATCTAGGGTATAACTTGCTTTCTTAATTCATATTGGGTCATTTATAAAGAACAGTAAGTCGATTGGTTCATGTGAACATTTGAGAAACAGGCTTACATTGTAGGCTGCTGTTCTCATTTACATCTTAAATTTCTTATACAATTTCTTCATTCTAAATAGGTTCTTCTAATCTGTAAATATCATGGCATGTTAATTTCCTATTAAACTCTTTAAAGAGTTTCAATAATTGCCATCTTTCAGTAATCTTTGTGAAACAAGCATCTCCAAAAAGGATGTGCACATTTCTTAATGCCTTGTAGATTTTTTTTTTCCCCTTTATTAGCAGTTAAGCTCTCTCTGTTCTTATAGAACCTTCGGATCTTCGGGTGCAATGGTAGTATTTACTGTGGAGGGATGAAGTTTTGACAAGTATTTATTGTCCAGAGAACACAATCTAGTTCAGCATTCTGAAAACTGTCCTAACAAGACAGGGCATTTTCATGTGGTTTGTTTTTTTCTGTGTTGAGCTTCCCAGATACTTTACTATAATAACATTATTCATTCATCTGCCTTGTCACGCAGAAACAGAAGTTTATGAAAATAAAACACTTGGGGTTACTTGGCCCATTAAACTTCTTAAGTGAAAGATTCAGTAGTATGTCTGTCATCAGAAAAATGAGCTATCAGTGACAACTGCCTGTGTTCTCCTTCTTTCAAATCAGTGTTAGTACTGGATGGTAAGAAAACAAAGATTTGCTTTCATTCTTCTTTTAATGAAGTTCTTGCACAAATGCTGCCAAGCCAACCTTCTTCCTGAATGAACGGAGGAAAAGCAAAAACAATCACTGGCGTAATATATAAATATTTATAGCCACACAGTAGTTGTGTTCTTAGGTACATTCTTCTGGATTAGTTTGCTGCTTCTATCTTCATTTAAATTAACAAAATGAGGACAATGGACGACATGTTCTTCTGTAGCTATTAGAACTTTGTATTTCTGTGTTATGGCTTTGCTTCCTCACTTCTCCTATTTTTACAATTTAGTGGGGCACTGCTTTCCTTTTTAAATATTGGCAGACAGGATAGTTCTTCTGTAACAATCTTACTTGCCTCTAACAGCACCTCGGTAATGAAATTTAGAAACCTTGTCTGCTCTATTACTCAGCTTAACAGTTATAAAGACTAAATGTTTCCTTCTGTGCTGTCTGACTTGTCTTTTCATATAGAAATGACTGTTCCTAAAATTGTAAGTGTGTAACTATAACTGGCAAGGGTAACAAGGCAGAAAGAACCTTTTTAGGGTGACTGCTTACTTTTGCAGTTCCTTGATCATGCAGAGTAAGGCCTTGTGGGGCTTAAAATCTGGGAGCAATGTACTTGATAGCTATGCAGCAGAATTTTGTTTTTTGTTCCTGGCGTTTCAACATAAGATCTCAAAGTATTTGGTCATTTATTTGAAACAGTGGGAAGCTGGAAAAGCGCCCAAGTGTTCAGCAGGATTACTTGAGCGAAAGCTTCTATCAAAGCTGATAAAACAGAAGGTAGATGTAACTGGGATGCATGAAGAGAAACTGGGATTCAAGGCTCAGCTGCACATTGCAGGAGAAATCTTGGCAAGTAGAGTTCAACAGATCTGTAATGCTGCTGTGAAAAGAAACAAACCCAGATAGATAAAGCTAAAATCACATGGAGTTAGATCATCTGAACTGCAAGAAAGCTGAGGGAGAAAGTTTACTGTCAGTAGTAATCTACTAGTATGAACTAAATTGCTCTTTTAAGGCTCTGTAGAGCGGAACTGGCAGTGATGAATGGGAGATTGGTCTTGGTCATACTTGAAAAGTGGGAAAGTAGAATGCACTCACTGCTATCAATTGAGCCTCAGAATGCATGCCCTGTCCTGGTTTTGGCTGAGACAGTATTGATAGCACAGCAATGTTTTGGCTGTTGCTGAACAGGGAAGAGCCACTGCCATTATGGTGTGGCAGCAAGGGATGGGGTGGAGCCATGACAGCTGGCTGGAATTAGGCAAAGCATTATTCCATACCAGGTGACATCCTGTGGAAAGCTATAAAACTGTGGGGAGTTGGCCGGGGGATGGCTGCTGCCTGGGGGTTGCTGGATGTCAGTTGGTGGGTGGTGAGACCTTGTGTTGCTACCAGAATGTCAACTGGTGGCCAGTTATATTGTTAGCTAGGCATCGGTCTGTGGGTGGTGAGTGATTGCATTATGGATACAGACACATACACACTCTCTCTCTGATCCGAAAGTAATGCCTCCCATTTTATTATGTTGGCCCATGATGCCGGAAGCAGATGTTGGTGGTATGGCAGTAGAGGTTGAAACTTCTCTCCAGTTCCTCATTCCATTTTGTTGCCATGCAACAGATGGCAGCAGAGGGACAGTCTGACAAAATGGCGTCTGGCATGGAAGTGCAGGTGAAGCAAAGGTGTGCCGTTGTGTGCATTTCAGCACTGGCGATGGTGACAGTGGGTCACCTTTCCTGGTGAAGATTTTATTGAGTGTGGCATGCAGGCTCTTGTTCATTGCTGGCGAAAACGCGTAGCTAATGGTAGTGACTATATTGGAAGCTAGCGTTTTGTAGTTGAGAATTTGCTGCATCAAATAGTGTTATTGTTCTCTTTGTAGCTGCTGTAGTGTCCATTGAAATAAAATAGGAGGCATTATTTTTGGAGCAACCCGTGTACTATTACTGTACAATAATTTTTTTTTTGTAAAAGGTAAAGTAACTGAATCTGTGTACTAGACTGACTACTTATTATCAGTCTCAAAAAACTGACTTCAAAGAAAAAGAATTCAGTAAGCTTTAATGTTAAGACTTTTGCTGTATAAATTACTGAAGGAATTAGACGTGTTCTGAATATAGTTTTAAATGTATGCTAATTAGAAAGTCTTTTAGCATTTAGCCTAAAACTGCATTCACAATATTTGTGTGATGTGCTAGCTTTGGTAGGTATGTTGCATTTTCTGTTACTCATTTTTTGATGCAGTATTACATTTCTTTTTTCAACGTAAAAGATTAGAATTTTTAGTTAAGTTGCACTCAATTTTATAGTATGGTGTGATATTTATATGTTCTCTAGCCAAATGAAGATGAGAATTGGCTTGCTGTTCCATCATCTCCATCATTTAGCCTCTATCAAATATTGCAGGAGATAGACAAGTGTTTTCCTAAGAACGAACATTATAGTTCTTTTCCATTTGCTTTTTAGTATATCATTCTGAGATGCTGTGTCTTAAAGTGTGTTTGCAATGGATGCTTTTTCAGATCGAATCTCTTTCTCCAGCTATGATTGGCCGATCACTTCATTCCTTAATGTACCACAAGAGTGTGTCACAGTACAGTAAATGATCTGTATTACTGGCTATTTTACTGATTTGGTGAAAGATGAGCTAAAACTCTTAACTAATACAAACTTTGGAAATAAATTTGTTGTACTTCTGTAATAATGCTAATGAAACACTGTTTTGTAATTGGCAGATATGTAGACATACTTTCAACTAGAAGACTATTATCAGTTTTGTTTTTTTTTTAATAAAAGTGAGGTCAGTATTTACTGTAAATTTATGCACTAAGTACTTAGTCTGTGAATTAATGGAAAGGGTTCTTTTGTGGGTTAAATTTTATGATAAGGTAATTGAAATGTTTTAATATACATATTGTTAAATAATGTTCTAAGATCAAGTAACCGTTGTGTTCTTGAAGAATTATGTTGCAGATTCTGATACTGTCTCCAGTTCTGAGGACAAAGTTGATTTACAGACATTTAGTGTGTATATGTCTTGTTTAATGGCCTACAGAAGTTGCAACTTAATTTTTTTAAGCCTTTTTAAAAATAGTTATGTTTGTGTATTAACTAATCAAATGGATTTTGTTTCAGACTTTGGGATTTATTGCAAATTTCAGTGTTGGGAACTGCTGTTCTCATTATGTTTTACTGCACATTTCTTGCCACTGAGTATGAATAAATATCATTTCCCTTGTTTTGTGGGTTTTATGGTGGTTTAACTACTTTGAATAAACATAAGAAAATTGATTTTTTTATTTTGAATGGCTGTAATTTGGTATTATTTCCCGAAGATACCTATGGTATTTTAGTAGTATTAGTTATTAAGTTTACTTTCAGCTTTCCCAGAAACCTTGCTTTTGGCTCCATCTTTTGCTCATACCTTTGATGTTATCAGCAATCATGAAAAGTATGCTCTAAAATATGAAGCAAGTAGAGTACAGTGCAAATGTAGACATGGAAAACAACTTTCTTCAAAACTTTTTTACCATGTGGTTTTGTATTTCTGGATATGAGTAGAAAAAAGGCAGAGAAATCATCAGTTGTTTAGATTATAAAGTAACTGTAGTTTTCAGGAAAGAGGCAGTGAAGCAAGAACTATCTGCACAAAATCAACCTGTGCATGTATGATAACAATCCTAGGCTAATCTCCCTTTGAAATAGAGCAATCAAGCAGGTTTCACTGCTTTTGGTATATAACCAATTTGTGACACTGATTTCATTGGAGAAGAAAGCTGGTGTCTACAGAGATATGATGTGATTTCCTCATATGGATACTCCTTCATGAATATATTAACAATACAGAAATTTTATCTGCCACATTTTTTATTTTATTAATCCTAAGTTAATGTAAACTTGTGGCTACAGTTACTAGATGGCGCTTGTTTCCTTTTTTGCTTAGTTCATTTTCTTGTCTTTCAAGACTTCAAGAGAAGGAGAACTTTAATAGACATTCTATAATTTCGTAAAATGAAATAAATGGTCAGTGACTCATTTTGTATGCTTTTCTCCGTTCCTTTTATTACTGTTGGTTTTTTCTCCTATATTAGGCCTCTCCAAAATCAATACTTAAAATGGGCAGTCTTCTGAACAGCCTTGAATAATTGGCTTATTACAGCCCATTTTAAGGCATATAATCTAAATGAAGGTATGCTCCATTTACCTTTACTTGCAATCTTGTTGTGGCTTGAGACTGTGAGAGTTTAATATGATGAGCATGCTGATTCTGAACAGTATAGCTCATGCTTAGACAGTATGTCCCATAGCAGTGTAATCTCGTTTGATGCACAGTGCATTGAAACTTCTAAAACCTTATTAAGTATGCTTAATATCCTATTTCAACCACTGTTAATGGACTATGCAGCCTTTAAATGCACCTACAGTGATCTTAGGATTTGATGTAAACTGTACTGTGTTAAACAGTAACATCTTGAACTAGAATATGTTTGTAAATCCAGTTGTTTTCAGTTTGAGTATAGGTCAGCCAGATCTCTTGGTCTATAGAAGGCTTATAGTAATACCTGCCTTTTCTGGTATGTTTAACAACTGCCACCTCCAAGAAAAAAAACCCACGAAAATACCAGCTAGCCTTTGCCTGCCTTCTGGGACATTTTGTCCCTGTTGCTTATTTGTCTTCTAACATTATTTAATGACATATTTTGTAAGTAAATTATTTAGAAGGGATTCTAGCAAAAACTGAAATTTGTTTCTGGTGTTTAAAGTTTAAGCCAGTTTAAATTGTATGAACTTGCATGTGGTTTTAAAAACATTTGTTATTTAAAGGTATTTGACCATACTAGTCAACACATCAGGAATAGTAAGAAGGTCAAGATGCGAAATCAGGTTCAGGTGATGGAATTACCTTCCTGTAGTTTGCTACCAACATTTGGCATACTTTTCAAATCTTTGAGGCTGTTTTGCTCATGTAAAACAGATGCCTTAACTCTGAGCACTTGCATAAAACCAGGAGCTAAGAGGATACATTAATAGTGATTATGTTAGGCCTGAAATCTGTGGCGTGTGCATGAAACATCCGGCATTCAGTCTGAACCTTAGATCTCTGACCAGTTGTCCTTTTTGAAGGACAGGAAACTTTGGAGTGGATAGTAGTATTTTTTTGTTAAACACTCGAATATAATTTCACTAAAAATAGAGAAATACTCCCAGGCCCTTCCTCCGAAAACTACTTAAATAGTTATTAAAATGATAATTATTGTTTTTAGTTAGTAAATTAATTTAAATGACTAATTGGTTATTAAGTATACTTAAATTTATATAGTAATATAAACAACTACTTGATCAGGAAATAGTTTCATAGAAGTTGCCAAGAAACTAAGCAAGAAACCAGGAAGTTTACTACTCTTTTCTAAACATCTTGTGTGTTGTGATCAGCGTTTTACATTTGAAGAAAGTCTAAATTTTGACTTTTCACTTATTACTTTTGTATTGCTCCTTGTTGCTGTTTTCATGCGTGAATATTTGTAGGTATTGTTTTTATTTTTGCTTTTGCATCCTGTTTTGATGTCAACACACTAGTCTGCAATCAGGATTTATTTCAAATGTCAGAGTTTTTCAGTGGTATGTAGTTTCATTCTTCATTCTTCTCTTTTGTTTTTTAAATGAGTCTTCCTGTCAGTGTAATGTTGCTACGCTGTTAAGACAGCAGAAATCCAGGTTCATGTTGCAGACACCAAAATGCTCCTAAAAGAAATCTCTAAGGACTTAGTGATCAAAGGACAAAATTGAAATTCAGAAGAAAAATTAAAAAATGACGATGAGTGACTTCATGAGCTTAAGGGATATCTCAGAAATTGTTAGCGTTTAGACTAACAATTAGTCTGCAAGCAGTTGTCAGAAAGTGACTTTTGGTATGCAGTGTGTGAGTGAAGGCCCAGTGTTCATAATGGTTAATAAATTCCCACTGCATGATATGTAAAGCTACTTGTTGTGGAGCTATAATACAGATCTGTGGAGGATGATTCTTTATTCTTAACTAGAATAATGCACAGAATGTGGACTATGTTGTTCATATTCACCTATCAATCTTAAGGCTGTTGGTAATATTCCTGGCTTTATTTATTAAATATGGCAACTTTATCTGCTCGGGATTTGCGTGATCTTGATTGACACTGGCTTTAGTCATAGAGCTGTGTACCATGTTTATCCTACAGGTGCTCCAGTGTTGTTCTCTGGAGATTTGATGTTCATCAGGATTTGTTTCTTACATTTAAAAGTTGATTCATTTGTTATTTGTTGTTTGCTGGCTCTTTTGAAAGATTTATTAAGACTGCCTTCAATAAGTAAATGTTCTGTTTTTCTCAACTTTTTCTCAGCAACTGTTTTGAGTTGTATGAAGTCTGATGTTCTCTTGTGCAATTGTGAGCTCACCTATAGTGTGATTGTTGCTTATGTGCTGTTTCATGTATCAGATGAAGTTTCTCACATTTTTATTAGAAAAGTATAGATACTTGCAAATCTGGGTTTCAGAGAGAAAATACATTCCCCTCTTTCTTGGACATCGAAAACTAAGTCTATAAGCTGCTTATGAGACAGTTGCGGTACACTTAGTATGTTCCCATTGCAAACAGTCTGCTTTCTTCAGTCTGTGCTGTCATAGTGCAGAGTAGTATAATTTAATTAAGGTGGAATATAGCTTTCTTTTAGGGAAGTAGCTACATGAAGTATCTACTGATATCTATTTATCTATCTGTGGAAATTGGGCAAATCTTATTTTGCCTTCAAATTTGTTTTAGGTTTATATTTTTCTCTAACTGCTGATTTTAGTATGTACTAGAAAAATGTAATTTCCTGAAGCTGCTTATGCTTTATGAAACTACATTTTGTGTGCTAGAGTACTCATAAATACTCTCAGTAGTTACTAAAGTTAAACTAAACTACTAAATTTAGTAGTTACTAAATTTAAAGTATGAATTATAACTTTTGTTGTTAATTCGTTTTCTAAATTTTAGCTTAAATCTCCATCTTTTACTATGAAGAGATTACATGGATAGGCCAAGTGGATTGGCCAAAATGCTAACTGTTGATGTTTGATCTAAAACTAACATGTAAATATGAAAGTTCTGTTACTTAAGTCTAAGATAGTTAATTTTCTTGGTTTTTTTTTTTTTTAAATCTGCCCTATCATTTCATGTCTTAAGATCATTAAAGTTAGATCCTAAAATAACATAGTAAAATACTTTGTCACCTTAGGTGTTAAAGGGCTCAAAGTAAATGAAATACTAATGAGTATATCATACCGCTATAATACATTTTAAATTTTATGTAAGCAGCTCTTTTGTAGTCCACAAGATTACTTAATAAAACTTAATGAAGATTTGGAATTTATGTCTGGCAGTGTCATCTTCTCATAAAATTAGTCATGGTCAGCTAAATATCTGTGGCTCTGTACTACTCAGTTTTTCAATATATACTTCTGTCTTTGTTTTGTTATACTTTAATTTCATGTACATTATGTTAAATCAGTTTGTCCCATGTTGCATACTTGAATCACATCTTTTTTTGTTCTGTATTCAAATACTTTTTGAAAAGTATTTATGTATGCCGTTTTGAGTTTCCGCTTCTTGTCTTCACCATAGCAACCAGAGGTTAGTACATTTCTTGGATCTTTTTTAAGCCTGTAGTACCTATTATATCAGTTCGACATTTTTATATTTCGAAGATAATTCCAAACCTTATTAATATCTGAATCTTATTAGAAACTGATCTTAACATCGTATTGAATAACTTATTAATTCATGGTTCTCTGTAAACATTGGAAACTCGGTCTTCTTTGTGTATAAATATATATGCTACGGTTTCAGAGACTACGAAGCCAAGTATCTTCCTTCCTCTGCCCACTAAGTTGCGGTTTGGAACTATGATTTCAGGTCTGTTTGATATATTTGCTTGAAAATCTACTTAGTATGTTTTGAAAATAACATCTATGCAGCTTTAGATATAGATTTTTTTTTAAGTATGAAACAGAAATCATATTTAATAATTATCTTCTACGGAAATAATACCTTTATACTTTCTAACAAAGCAATGTTATTCTAAACCAAAGAATCAATTCTGAGAAAAGGCTTTTGTCATATTAGTTCTCAGAACAAAAGTATAATTGGTAGATTTCTCTAACACATTAGAGAGGATTTTTTCTACAAACCCTTCATATAAAATACAGATCATATAACTGTCCATTTATGTAGATTTTTGTGGTTTACAGTTACACAGCAACTTTGAATATCCATTAACAAAGTCATACATTATGTCTGTGTGTACTGTGTATAGTCAGCCTAGATCTACGTGTTGATTTAAAATTAACTGTACAAAAAAGGCTATTTTAAGCATCAAACAGCAGTGTTGTTGTTTCTCATTTGTACCTTATGTACTTGCATCTGTATTCAGAAAGCAGAAGCAAGAAGGCAACTCTGTGAATCATTTTTATGCTGAGATAGCTTTAGTAAGTAGAATTGTCATGTGAAGTCTCAGTATACTCCAGATCTCATTTAAACTGAAGAAGTGGATTGATAGGAAGGCAAATTCTAGATGAGAAGTGCATGTCCCAGCCACTCACTAATGAATGAGTGATGTTGCTACTGAGGATGAACAACAGCATCAAAAAGTCAGCTTTATAGAGCTAGAATACACTCACAGATTTCTAGTCTCAATATTTCTAGTCTCAATAATTTCTAGTCTTTTTTTGCAAGTGTAGAAAGTCTTTTCAATGTTGGTTTGAAATGGTTCTGAATATAGTTAATTCTGGAAATTGCAATGATGGAAACTACAGTATTTAAACCACGGTATTTGGGAAAGTAACTTTTGAAGTTTTTTATGTTTTTTTTTTTGACTTGTACCTAGTGGCTGCTTCAAGTGCTTGAAGCTTTATGGAAACAAGTACAGTTAAAAAGAACTGGAAAGCTTTGGGAGTGGAATTTTATGTTTTTTCAATGTCTGCTACAATACAGTCCTGGCTTTCACCCACTATGTTAGTGTGAACATTTTCATATTAGTCATAAAAAAAGAAAAAATTGAAGGCTCTACTTTGAAGTGGGAAACTGCTGTATAGCTTCTCTTCTTTCTGCTATATGGCAGTATAAGCACAGCTGCATTTCTGTTCAAGTTGACTGGGCAAAAGGCATTTTGGATCCAACTGCTGAATAAGTTTGAAAAGGCAGCAGCTTCCAGTTATTTCTGAGAAATGAAGACTTAATGCTTTAGGTTTGTAGAAGAGATCACTACAAGATTTGAAATTACCATCCTGAATTGATTGACTATCAGTCAGACCTGTTATGTTAATGTCTTCATTCCAATTACAAAATAAGACAAAATAAATATTTTCTTCTAACACAGTATTTTGTTATTTATTCTTAGGCTGAGTTTAGTATTAAGAAGCCAAGTTTTCTACAGCTTGTTATAAAAAAGAAAATGAAAAATTTTTTTATTCAGAGCTTTGTTGTCTGAATTATGAACATCTCCAAGCAGCCTGAATAGCAGAATAGCAGAGATGTGTATATAGCAGAGATGTGTACTTGTCTGTGGGCAGACTTCAGGCCACTTTCTCTCTTCAAGTCGTTTAGAGGAACAACTCTCTTCTGGTAGAAAAGAGGGAGAGAAGGGCTGACAAAGAACCTTCACTTATGATTGCATAATATTTAAAGTCTTGATATATGAAGGCAGAAAACAGAAAATACTCCAAATGAATTCATGGTACTCTCCCATTCATCTGGCATGTGATTTTGGGTAACATTGCGCCTTTGTATAGATTCTGCCTTGACACTTGTTTTTATTTCTTATATAGGGAAGTTCTTATTTAATTTTTTATTTCTTATGTAGAAGTTTTTATTTCTTATATAGAGAAAGGTTCATCCATCAAGGATGCACACTAATTTTTTTTTTTTTTTGGCAATGTTTTTTTATGGTATGCTTTCTTTCTGAAATTTCCTCACCAAAGTTTGTCAAGGTAAAATTGCTGAGGGTGCTTATCTTCACATCGCTGGACACGCTTTTCAAGTCCGATGCAGCCCTAACAGAGACAGTAGTTATAACAGGTAGAAAGAATTGCATGTGATTACATTCATCTTCTCTCTTCCGTAAAACAATTGGCAGTGACCTGTTCAAAATGCCATTTGCTGGAGTACATATCAGAAATGTGAGAACCTCTTTGGGATTGCTGAGGTGTTCAGCTATGCTTCCCAATATGTTACTGCATGCTAGAGACCTTTCTCAGTTGCTACTGTTCTCATGGAAGGACACTTCTTCCTTGTGTAACCCTTCTGTGATACCAGCTTGTACCTTATGCACCTTCTGTGAACACACAATCTGTTATCCCTTGGGTGCTCTGCAGGTCATGCTCAGGATTTGTACATTAGCCAGTAATTAAGACTATCTGAATGCATTTGACTTTACTCTGTTGTTTCTCATTTATACTGAAGATGTAGTTAACTCAGGTGAGGTTCAAGTGAAACTTGAATACAACTATTGCTTAAAAATGCTCAAGAAGACAATAAAAACTTTATAAAATACAAAGGTGAAAAAAACAAAACAAACAAAAAAACCCAAGAAAAACACCACCACTGACTAAAATGAAGTAAATAGCTTTCATTCTTGCTTTATACTGGGCAGGATAAACCAAAACAAAAAAGTACACATGCAGTCCATCTATCGTGAGTGTTTCAAGTTCTGGAGAGGACCCAGAGAGCTTCATTTACCAATTAATCAGGCAGTGCGGGATTTAGGATGAACAAGCATTGATTGCCATATGGAGAAATCTTTATGACAATAATATGGTTGTTGATCTCATCAAGTGCATTTATGCTTTTACTAGTCACTCTGTTGCTGATATGTCTAGGCATCGTACTGTTCTTGAAAGAGTGGTATTTACTCTGTTAAACACCAGGGCACTATTCCGGATAAATAAAATGTGGCGTATGATGAGTAATGATGATGTATGAGTAGAACTTCTGATTGCCTACAGTATGTATATAATCAGCTATTCAAGAGGGAGGTTAATAACTTGTATTTGTTGAGATGTGTTATCTATGTGTATGTATATAATCTTCCCTATTTCAAAATTTTTGAGGATAAGAGAAAGTATAGATCATGCACCATATTCATGTGGCAACATGCCCGGCTTTGGGGAGGGACGTGTAGATTTATCCTGGTGACTTATGATGTGCCTTGAGAAATGGCAGTGGCAAAAATGCTATGGTGTATTTGTGCACTCATGCTAGAAATTCTAACTGTGTATGTCCATCTGGATAACAGATCTCAAAGAATTTCAGTTACTGACAAATAACTTTTCTTTGTCAAAGTAATACTGGCATCACTGTATTGTTGCGCTTTTTTTCCTCCATGCTGCCACTGGGAGATGGATTCTACAGAAAACGATTCATTGATAAACAACTTGTTTTAAACCATACCTGACATCTTCCATGTCTCCTGAAGGACACTGATGTGGAAGAGAAGACTAGGCGTTGTGCTTTCTCTGTGTTTCCAAAAATACTTGCCCAAGCTTTTTTCCTCTTTTTTTTCTAATTCTTTTTCTAATTTTTTCTTCTTTTTTTTCTTTTTTATTTTTTCCTTTTTTTTTCCATTTTTAATAATAAGTTCCTTATTTCTTAGATAAATAACTTCTTTATAAATCCACATCACTTGCTCTTGCTGCAGTCCTGTGTATTAGCTTCTACCAAGGTGAAGAGTTTGGTCAGGATATAGGTTTCTAATGGACCTTCTGCTTTTGTTTTTTTTTTCCCCTCATCTGAAGCCAGATTTGCAATTGGAAATTATTCTTTTTATATCTCATTTGTCAGTGGATTTCTATATATTTTTTTATTCTGGCAAAAAATATAAACTAGTAATTTCTGTTGATATCTATCCCTTAAGAGTAATAAGGAAACACACATTTTAATTGGGGGCAGCCTTCTGTCTGTAACTAACTTTTAAGAAGTAATATTTCTCTAGATGTGAAAATTTCTCTGTTGCTGAAGTGATGCACGTATATTTCAGCAGTGTCCTTAAAAACTGGAGACAAATACTGAGAAAATTACCTTTTCACATTTAAGAGGTTGACTTTTGAGGCAGCAAAAGCAAGAGAGAATGCAACTCTGAAGTGATTCCTGTTAAAGAGACAAGGGACATTATCAGCACAAGAACCTTCATTAACAGAGATAAACATCTGCAAGTCTGTTTGTTTGTTTGTTTGTTTTACATACCTTATTTAAATAATCTTGTTTTTACTATCATTACATTATAATAATCATAACCATAATCTGGGTTAGAAGGATATAATATATTGTAACACTGATATTTGCTTTTTTCAGT
This sequence comes from Penelope pileata, assembly GCA_013396635.1. NCBI lineage: Eukaryota > Metazoa > Chordata > Aves > Galliformes > Cracidae > Penelope > Penelope pileata. The sequence goes on from WBMW01001615.1 coordinate 519,453, forward strand.
TAATTATGCCGTCACTGAAAAGGAAATATTAGGACAACTAAGAATTCTATCTTACTTTTGCTTGCTTTGGAATGCAACCATACAACTATATTAGTTGCTTTCCTTTGCCATTTTTTAGAGTTATGTATTTAATGATCTGAATTCTCATATATCCTATTAAAATGTGGTATTACTTTTCTTTCAAAAGAGTACCATAATGTTACCATCAGGCTGTTTTGTAAAGGTTTGTAATCTGGAAGATGTTTAAATTGTTAGTATTGATTTATTAGTGTCTAAATTAAATGAAAATGGTAAGCTAAGCTGCTTCAGTAGACTTCATGCACTGTAATTTCATAAATATTACATCTTTTACTTAGTTGTGAGCTCAAACATTTGAAAATTTGTCATGTGATCTGCAGAAAAATCTTTTTTTAGAAAGTACAATGCAATTTGATCGTTAAAGCCTAAAATATGGTAGGATTTCTTTAGTTTTTAATGAAATGTCTTATTCTCAAAGCTGTTGAACAGGACAGATGACTTTTAAACTAATTGTAATTCACTGAGGCACCCTATAATCTATAAGAAAGATCACCTCTGCACTGTTCCTGTCCGGCTGTTGTCTTGAACAATTACCAGCAAGTTATTGTTCTGGTGTGAGCCATGTCATGCTTGAAAGTGAGATGAAAAAAATTAATGAGAGTGCATGAATGCTGGTTGATGAAGGTTAAGTAGATACAGTTATGCTGTCCGCATTCTTCACTATGACTGTTGAGATTGAGGCAATGTTCTGTAATGAGACCACACAAACAAATGTGCTGATTGACAGCTCTTAATTTAGCAATGAAAAATGCTGGCTGAAGGCGCATTTTGTTTCAGCCTAATATTCAGGTTGCTTGTGCACATGAAGACATTTAATGTAGCTTATACTATAGAGCATTATTGTTCTTTTTCTCTATTCGATTGTATATTAGATTTCAAAAATGTATTTCGTTATGTTTATTAGGATTGGCGTATATAATTTTTTAGCGACTATTGCAATGTGGTTATAGCAAGTGAATACTGAGGGTTTTTTAATATTATTTTCTGATGGAAAATAAGGACTTAGTATGTTTTCTATAAGCGTTTTGTGTAAATTTCAAAAATGACAATCAGTGATGCACAGAAATACTGAAGCACCATCTGCAGTAGTGCTTTTGGCTCTGGGGCCCCCAAAATCAGAAGGATGTGAACCTGTTGGAATGGGTCCAGAGAAGGGCCTTAAAGATGATGAGAGGACTGGAGCACATCTCTTATGAAGACAGACTGAGAGAGTTGGGGTTTCTTCAGCCTGGAGAACCCTTTGTTGTTCGCGTTACTAAATGCTGCTGCCTTTGCGTGGTATTCAGCATCATACTACTTAGTCCAAAAGTCTGTGTCTGATGCTGGAGGAAGTGGGGCAGAGACAGGTGGGGGGATACAGACAACAGGATGGGAAGAGCAAATACAGTGGAATAGATGGAGCAAGTCTTTTGGTTAAACTTTTATGGCAGTCATTAAAAAGTTTCTTGCTATTTTTATGTAGCCTTGCTAGCACCCATCTTTTAATACATTATGGAGAACTGCAGTAGCTGACTTCTTGCAAAGTGAGAGTACTAGTGGTGTTTGAGAATGGAGAATGTGAGTGCAAGCATATGTGTGCCAGAACAAAGTAGAAAACTTATAATAAATCGTTTGAGAAGGAAGCTGTCTGAAATAAACTAAGTCTTCAACACTCCATTCAAATACATTTTATATTAAGAGCATGGCATAAAACTTCCCTTTCCTTGTTGTCAGAGCTTAAATTAAGAGATGCTTATGCCTGGATTTGAACATAAGCTTTAGGTTAACAACAGAGTTGTTGACTTAGTCTTTATGTACATGAATCTGTGTATCTATATGTATGTATGTATCTGTTGTTTAAAAAAAAAGGGGGCGGGGGGGCAGAACAGATAATGAATTTCAAAAAAGTGTTTCCAGTAGGGAAGCATTGTCATTAATATTTTGCAAGTCAACATGTAACGTGATTTTTCAGCTTTACTGTCCCAGTCTCAAGACGCATTAAATCACAGATGCACAGAAGCTGCTGGTATCATCAGATGAAGAGATTAAAATGGATTTGAATTCTTTAATTAAGAGAAAGCAAAGATCATGTTATAGTGCTAAGATGTTTTCTTATTCTTTTAGAAGAGCATTAGGATGAGAAAAGAACTGTTTAAATCAAGAGGAATAGGTATAAAATAGTCATGAATAAATTAAAACTGGAGGCTGATTCCAATCAACTAGATCAGAAGGGTTCTGACACACTTATCGTGTGAATGCATCTTTAAGGAGAGAACTCAGTATTTTGAAGGTAGAGTTTAATACAAATATAAAAAGTATATCTGTTGTGCTTCCATGTAGCAGTGGCCAATAATCCAATGAATCATTGGATTATGATAGTTCTTATTTTACTCTTATTAGACAACACTACAGATAGTATTCCTAATTTGTAAATTGTGAAGATTTTGAAGTACGGGACAACTTGCTTTACTTCATCTTCTCTCCTCTGTCCCTACACCACATGAAGTGAATGGTTATCAGCAACAAATGTGGTAGTAGTGTGTGAGGAAGAGGGTGGGTGCAAAAGAAAGGATGGAAAGTTCCCAGTGGTTCTATTGTGTGCTGGCTGTTGGCATAACCACTTTCCTCCCAGTTTTTCTGGCTTCCACTAGCTGTAGCAGTGTGCAAGCAATCTTGCTCTGAAGTTGCAAACTTAAGCATTTCACCTGCAAATCCACTGCTACTTTCAAGTTGCAATTCAGCATAATGCCCTCATCTTGGAGAGCTAGAGATATTGCACTACCTGGTTATGTGCTAGTGTCTGCTGTCTCAGGTTGGGAGAAATGATCTGTCCAGATATACAGGTGTTTGAGATATGTCAGGGGCTGCTGTGAGGAAGTGCTTTTGTCTATGATGTCCTTGGCTTGCTGCTGTCTATGTAGCTTGGAAGTCCACCTGCTGAATGCAGCTTCCTCATTCAATTTCATTCAGCCTACCCTAGCTCCTCCTTAGCAATCCTATTTCAATTTTCTCCCCCCAGCCCTTTCTATTTTGGAGTTCTATGTACTGCTGTTTCTTCCTACAATTAATGATCAGTCTGCTGTCAGGTTTGTGCTGCCACCCCCTTCTTGGGATATAAGGCACCAACTGCTGTCTCAGTCAGTTTTTTGCCCCTCATATGCCAGATCATTCTTTCCTGCCCTTGCACTAACACATCTCTTTTGTTACCATGCATTTTATTGTGTGCAGTCACTTGATAAATTAGATTAAAAGCCTGATCCAGTGTTTCCCTGCTGAAAAGATCTTGAATTGTTTTACGGCGAGATCAGAGGTTAATAAAAGAATTAAAAATAAAATCAGAACATGTAGCGTACACTTTGAAAATCAATTTAATGAAATTACTTAAAAAATAACATTGTATGTGTTTTGTGATGAAATGGCTTTTACATAATAACTAATGTAAGTTTTTTGTGAGTATCTTGAGGTATCGTTCATCTGCAAGGGTATGTAGTAAAACACTGAATGATTTTGAGAGCAGAGTGCTGGTAAGACTATGCAACACATTGTGAATTTATGAAGTGAAATTAAAACCATAGTTTAAAGGAAGGAGATGAGATTTTAATGGAATCATTTTGCTGTCAGAAGTGTCTTCAACTTAGCTGTAGATGTGGATGGTGCTGGTTAGCTTTAAATCTTACACTGACAAAGCTGAAATTAATTATGAAAAATGTTTATCGTATTAAGGTGTTCTAGTGTAACAGTCTGAGAGAAATATCCTTTAAGTTGAAGTACTTAATTGCAGATATATAACTTTCGTTTGTAATTGAATGTGTCAATTAATGCAATGAATTAGTTTTGTGCCATGTTTCAGTGGCAGGTGAATCTGACAGAACTGGTGCTGCTAGATGAGGGCATCCCATTGTCTTTTGTGTTTGACACAAGTGATTATGTAGCTATGCAGTGAACTGGGAAAGGGAGCTGATGCAATTGAAAGCTAGCTTCTACCTGCTATGCAGATAAATACATGCTGATACAGTGTCATGAAAAAGGGTGAAACAATCCTTTTCAAGAAGCAGTGCTGGCTTCTGCTAAGCTGCGACTGTGGAATGGTGTTCTGTGAGCAGCTTCGCAGGTGCATCACTTTGTTGCTAAAGAGGCCTGACTGATGCCTCTTTCATGCTCCTAGTTACATATTCTACCCCATTCGTGTACAGGCTTTTTCATAAATAGTAGGAATATGCAGCTGGGAGAAAAGTTCTGTGTATGAGGGAGAGGAGGAATGGACTCTCTTCTGTTATCAGCAGTGTTGTGCTATGCCTGCTGTGACACACTGCAGTTTCGGTATTTCATCTGGTGAACCGTGTATTTTTCTCTATACAAAATAGTACTCAAAATTATTCTTTTTCTGTTGTGTGGACATTTACACATTTAGTTTAAACTTCTACTAGGTGGGAGGGAAAATGTGTTTAAGTCAGAGAATTATTAAAACGAAGGAATTTGTGGTTAAGATGTGGTTAAGATTTTTTTTTTCCTAATGTCTGGTGGTCCAAGTATGTGAATTTAAAGTGAGATATACTTAAAATGCCCTAGATGGGAAAACTGTTCATCTTTTTCATTATAAAAGCTGGTTTTGACTATTTTAACCAAAGAACTTTTAGTTGATGTGCACTGAAAAGAGTACTTCGCTTCTGTTATATAAAATATGGTCTTTGCTAGCAAACTGTTAAATCTCAAAATAGATGCTTTCAGCTTTGTCTGTTATGTTATCAGAACAATAAATGTATTCCTTTTTTTTGTTGTTGTTTTAAATGTACTTCAATTGTAAATATGTAGTAAACTTCTTGAGTAGCTTTTTAGAACTTGCTGTAGAACTGTAGTCCTCTAAATTTCTTTTATAGGTTAGAGCAGCATGTGACTTTCAATTTAAAGACTGGCTGGTGCTAGTACAAAAAACTGCATTCATTTATGTTCTATATATACACTGCATAAAACAAAGACCAAGAAGGAAATTAATATAGGCATAAAAATGCACATATTAATTTATATCATAACTGGTATGCATGTGATGTGTGCAATAATAGAAACGTTCCAGATGACTTCTGTCTAAACCTCTGAATGGAATTAGGTCATATGAAAGTAATGGAAACAATGGTCACTGCATGTTGTCATTGTTTATATCTGAAGTCAGTCTTTTTATTATTTTGAAAAATATTCTGACTTGTTTCTGCTTTGTACTTCCAGGTATATGTGTGAATAATTACAACTTTTCTTGCTAATTAAATCAATTTAGTGAATAATTAATACTTCTTTCAATTATAATTTTGCAGACAAGCATAATTTCCAATAATTTTTTAAGAACTGCATATTTAAGGCAAAAAAAGTTTTTAAACAGGAAATGTAGGACAATTCCACTAACTCTTCAGGTGCCATATTCTGTATTGTACAAAGTTATTATTATATTTTGCCCGCCTTTGCATTCTGTATTTTGTGGTCCACAGTTGAAACTTGTAAAATTGTATACTTCGGGTGCTTGAATTCTTGTGTTTTTTGAAGTGTTTATAGAGGAAAACTTGACTTTGAACTTGAAGGGAATAAGGGAAAGAGGTTATGGCAAGAGATAATTGCTCTAGAAAGAAAATAAGGAAATACTGCAACACGTTAATGATGCTTAACATATACTCCATAAGATAAATAAGCAGCGTAAGCCGTGTCTTTCAGTGTTCCCTTTTTCATTCAGATTTGCTTAACATTACAGCGGTGTTTAAATTCCAGAGAGTTTTGTATGTTTCCAATGCTTTCCTAATTCTTACCACTTTTCTGAATTAGAACCAAGGTGTTAAAATTTTCATACTGGTGAAATTTGAGCATGAGTAAGGACTGAACAAAAATGCAATAGAAAAGTATGATTTACTGCTTCTAATCTGTTTTCCAAAGAAAAAAATTGTTTTAGTAACATCTCTCTTTCTTACTTCCAAATGCTTAAGCTTATAATTATTTCAGTTCATCTAATAGTGAAATTGCCTGCAAACTAGTTTTTTGGGGAGAATGTCAAGAGAAGCATTACACTGTAGGATCTATCCAAACTTGTGCTGTCAGCAGAGGATGTTTTAGAATAGCTCAATGAAAATGGACAGTAACAGATTGCTATGACCAGCTGGTATTCACCCAAGAATTCTAGGAGAACTGAGGGATGAAACAGCTCTAAGGCTGAGCTATGAACTGTACTGTGTAAACTGTAGTTTGATCCCATGCCAGTGTCAGAAGAAGGAAACAAGATGGAAACTGCAATAACAGTTTTTAAAAAGTTTGTTTGGAGTGTTTGAATATCTGTGATTGTCAAAGTTGAAAATTGTAGAAAAATTATTATTAAAGGTAAAATTCGTTAACAATTTAATAAATGATTGATATAGTGGTGAAATATTTTCTGTCTTGGTAATGGTTGAAAGCAAATGGAAAACAAAATATGACAGTTGGACTAGTTGATCTTAGAGGTCTTTTCCAACCTTGATGATTCTGTAATAAAGAAATACATCCCACTATACAATTCCAAGCTTTGTCTCCATCCTATATACTTTTTTTTGATATAGTTTTGTTTCCTTTCACCAATAAAACATACAGTAGAGGTACATCAAAACTGATCAAGATTGTTGAGACAAGTAACAGGAAATTTTTCTTTGTATGGTGCAATATTAAGAATGGGAACTTTGTGCTCAAGGAGTTTAGCAGTATTTAAAGCTTACTATGTATAAAATGCAGTTATACAAATCCATGAAAGAACAACGTGTCAAGGGTTAAATGAAAAGCTTTTGCTTTGGAATTGAACAACTTCTGAAATGCAAATACATGGAAACTTGCAAAGAAGCATATACTTGACTTGTTGTACTTCTTCCTTCATATCTTATTGATTTGTGGAAAAGATTGACTTAGAATCCAACAAAACATGATTATTCTTCTGAAATGACTTTCAGAGACAGCAGTCTAGTTATGGTTTTAACTGCATTTTGTATCTGTGTCTTGCTACCTCGGTTGCCTTTTTGCACTTAACTCTGATCCATGCTGGATCATTGTCCAGTACTTCTGTGTGGTTCAATAACTCCTTTCAGATACTAGACCCAGAAGTGAAGGGTTGAATAGTTGCCATCCTATTTCATGAGGTAGTAGGTAACGTTGTGCTTCTTGGATCATCTATGCTTACTTCAGGTGCAACTGCACGTTACTTTGCTTTTGATGGCTTCTGCCAGGAGATGGATCAACCTCCTAAGCCCAAGCAGCTGAGTCTACATGGTAGGAATATATCTTAAAATAGGAAGGTCTTGAAAACCACAGAAGAATTACGTGTCTATCTACTGAAACTAGATTCTGAATAACTTTACTGTTGTGGACAGTATATTTTAATTTTCCCTTTTCACCTAACGCTATTTTAGCAGAAGGTTTATCTCTATTGCCTTTGTCCTCTACTAGAAAACTATAGAAACTTTAAGTCATTCCAGGAGTTGAGATAAAACTTGATTAAAACTCTCAGTTCTAGTGTGGGACCAAACAGGTGTTCGGAGGGTAGCTAAGAAAAAGATTCTCCTGATTGATATATAACATATTTCTCACAGTATTTTACGTGGTTGATTCTTGAGAGGTTTTATTTTAGAGTTGAATTTTATTTTGAAAGTTTATCAGCTACCATTAAAAATACATGAGAGAACATAACGTCATTGGTTTCTAAATGAAGTAACATTATTTAGAAACTATTTAGTCAGTCAAATAACATTTACATTTTGATAATAAAATGAAGACAGTATTTCTGCTTGAAAAAACTTTGCCAAGTGAATTAATTTAGCTGTTTGACTAATTTTTGCAAAGTAGTACTTTTTAACTGTTAACTCCAGTCTTCATTGCTCTAAGAGAGGAGAAAAAGGTTGAAAGATGAAACACAAGTCCATTTTGTTAATCACTTTTGCCGGTCTACTAGTTGTTGTCATATGCGGCAGCCTATGTCAGTTATTGCTATGTCTTCTTGCAACAAGGGCATTATGACATCTTGATTATCTGTTACTTTCTTTTTAATGCTTGTCCACCTCTTCAAGCCATGATTGTACAGTATTTCAGTGAGAAGGGTACATGCCCCTGTCTGGATGCTGGCAATTGTAAAGATTCTAAGTCAAAGTACTTTAACTCATTTAACGTGATGTATGTTTAAAAAAATAGTTTAAAGAAGACTGTATTAAGTAATGGAAAAGGTGCTAGGTACTAAAACCATCTCAAAAGAAGTTCTAAGTTGTATTTGTCTTTTACGGAGCTCTAAGGAAAAGTATCAGTATATTATACTTATAAATACAATTACTTAAACTCTCACACATATTATATATGCTTCAGTCATTTTCTCTTGCATTTTATGTATTTATATAAGTTTTATAGGGTGGTTATTTTGTCATACTTTAAAATACTGAAAAAAACAGGCTGATTTGTAGAAAATCTTTGTGTAGAAGTATCCATAAAGTAACTCCTATAGGATTCCATCCACATATTCATGAAACACTATGCTCTACGCTCTCAACTGCAACGTCACACTTTTACAATGGTCCTCTGACCACTCCCATCAGGCTCATTTCATTCAGATCGTTGCCACAGATGGAGGGAGTTGACTACAGTTGAGTGCGTATATCAATGCACATTTGAAAGAGACAATTAAAACAACCTTTCTAATAACTTAAACTCATTTGAACTATTTGTTCATTTACACATTCAGAACTTTTAAATTGGTGTTAATAAGGACATGGAATTGTGAAGATAAGGAACTGTGATTGGAACTGTGAAGGATTTGAGATAAAATTTGAAAGTTCATTCTACTTTGTTTCCCATCCTGAGATGGCAGTTAAGGTACTACTGGCAAAAATTGGTACAGATCTGATGCTGGGTCCATGTGTACATTCACATTATAGTAGGTGTAACATATCGACAACATTTAAGGATATACTGTTATTGATATGTAACATTACCTTTTATGCGCATAATACGTGAAATAAGATACTTGATTTTGACAAAAGTTAATGATTTAATATGATGATCCATCTTCAGAAGCCGTGAGAGCTGGATCTGCTTTTTGAGATCCCCTGGAGTGATTGTTCTCTTTTTACAACAAGAATGTTTTTTTTTTACCTCTATTTCCTTCGATAATCACCTTCTTTTTGCAAGAGCTGCCGACTCTCATTGGGCTGCATTCTCTTTTTCCAGCATAAGCAAATGTTTCCCATTTTCTGTCTCATATATACTTTCCTCCCTTCTCCAGTGCCCTAATTACTTATTTTCTTTGACTTCCTGTTAATTTAGATATTTACTTCATCTGTTCAGATCTTTTGATTCGATTTTTAAATGTTTTCTTTCTCCCAGTGGGCTTTTTCCCTTTTTCTCTTGTTGGAAATAAGTAATAGTTTTGTCTCCTATTTTTTTGCTCTCTTATAAATTAGTAAGCAAATTAGCTAAAAATTTCTAGAGGCAGTAGAAGGTATCAGTTTTCATTGGAAAGTGCAAAATTTCCTATAGGGAAGACAAGTAATATATATGCTTTGCTTCTTTCTGCTGGCAACTACATAAGGATGTGACCTGAATTCTCCTGAAGAACTATCATGTAAGTTTGCAGTAATTTAGTTTGTTGCATACTTGTGTAACTGCATACAATTCTAGCATGAATTCCTAGCGTTAACTATTTTCTATACTTAGAGCGTTACAACCCTAAGGTAAAATATTTAATTATTGCTATAACTTTGTGCATAACTTCTTCCTCAGTGAAAATTCCAGACAGAATTAGTTTATTTGCAGCATTGTTTTCTGATATCGAAGTGAGAGTTAAACCAGAGTTATTTGGGGCTTTTTTGTGTTTTCGTGTGTGTGTGTTTTTTTTTTTTTTTTTTTTTTTTGTTTTTTTGCATTTTATCTCTTTTTTGANTGTTTGTATATTTGCATATTATCTCTGTTTTGACACTTGTGCATAGATATTGTCTTCTACTTTGTAAAAAGGTAAATATTTTTTCTATTTCAGCTCTTATTACTATCTAGTTCAAGGTTACCAGGTCAAGCTTTAGTAAATTCCAATGATTTCACTATTTTAGTATGATTGTTAAGGAAATTTATACAAACTCACTTGTGACTGGAAAAAAGGAAAATTTTCAGAAAGGGAGAAAGGAAGACATGGGGATTTACAGGCTGGTGCTTGGGAAGATCATGGAGCAGATCCTTGTAGAAGACATATTAGGGCACATGTGAGACAAGGAGGTGATCTCAGACAGCCAGCATGGCTTCACCAAGAGCAGATTATGTCTGACCAATCTATGATGATGGTGGCATGGTGGGCAAAGGATAGGCAACTGATGTCGTCTATCTGGACTTGTGCAAGGCCTTTGACATGGTCTCCCACCACATCCTCATCTCTAAATTGGAGAGAGATGAATTTGAAGGCTGGGCTATTCAGTAGATTAGGAATTGGTTGGATGGTCGCATCCAGAGGGTTGTGGTGAATGGCTCTGTGTCCAGGTGGAGGTCAGTGACAACTGGTGTCCCCTGGAGTTCCGTCTTGGGACCAGTGCTCTTCAACATCTTTGTCAATGACATAGATGATGGGATCAAGTGCACCCTCAGCAATCTTGCTGATGACACTAAGCAGTGTGGTGCAGTAGACTCAATAGAAGAAAGGGATGCCATTCAGAGGGACCTGGACAGGTTAAAAAAGTGGGCCCATGTGAATCTAAAGAGGTTCAACAAGGCCAAGTGCAAGGTGTTGCACTTGGGTCTGGGTGATCCTGTATATATACGTGTATATATATATATATATACAGACTGGGATAAAAACTCATAGAGAGCGGCCCTGCTGAGAAGACTTGGGGCTCCTGGCAGATGAAAAATAGAACATGAGCCAGCAGTGTGCGCTTGCCATTCTGAAAGCCAACAGTATCCTGGGCTGCATCAAAAGAGGGGTGATCAACTGAGAGGGACGTGATTGTCTCCCCTCTACTCTGCCCTTGTTGAGGCCCAATCTGGATTATTGCATCCAGGCCTGAGGCTCCCAACACAAGAAAGATGGGGAGCTTTTGAAACAAGTGCAGAGGGGGGCCATGAAGATGCTCGGAGGGCTGGAGCATGTCTTTTATAAAGAAAAATTAAGGGAGTTGGGATTGTTTAGTTTGGAGAAATATTGTGGCCTTTGAATATTTGAAAGGAGCTTACAAGCAGGAAGAGGACCAAATTTTTACACAGGTAGATAGTGATAGGACACGGGGGAATGGCTTTAACTGAAAGAAGAAAGAATTAGGTTAGATGTTAGGTGGAAATTCTTTACTCAGAGTGTTGAGGTACTGGGACAGGTTGCCCAGGAAGTTGTGGATGCCCCATCTCTGGTGGTGTTTAAGGCCAGGTTGGATGGGGCCCTGAGCAGTCTGATCCTAGTGGTTGGTAACTTTGCCCACTGCAGGGGGCTGGAACCAGATGATCTTTAAGGTCCTCTCCAACCTAAGCCATTCTGCGATCCTTCCAAGAACGTCTTAGATCAGTGATTCCATTTTTTGGTATGCCAGGTTTTTTTTTCAAAGCAACATTGTGGAGAGATGCTTAAAATTTATGTTTTACCAACTCAGAAGGGACTAGAATTCATTTCTTTCAATCCCTGCATTAACTCTTCACAGAATCATAGAATTGTAGGGCTTGAAAGGGACCTCTGGAAATCATTGAGTCCAATTCCTATGCTAAAGCAGGTTCCCCACAGTAGGTTGTACAGAAAAGTGTGCAGGTGGGTATTGAATGTCTCCAGAGAAGGAGACTCCACAATCTCTCTGGGCAGCCTGTTCCAGTGCTCTGTTACCCTCCATATAAAGAAGTTTCTTTTCTTATGTTCGTATGGAACTTCCTGTGTTCCAGTTTGTGCCCATTGCCCCTTGTCCTGTTGCTGGGCACCATTGCAAAGAACCTGGCCCCATACAGTTGACTCTGCCCATGAGATATTTATAAGTATTGACAAGACTCCCCCTCAGTCTTCTCTTTTCCAGGCTGAACAGTGCCAGTTCTCTCAGCCTTTCCTCGTAAGGGAGATGCTTCAGGCCCCTAATAATCTTTGTAGCCCTTAAGTTCTTAACACTTTGGTACTACCCTGGATAACAAAGCTTGAAGGAAAACATTAGGAGATCATATACTCTGACTTCCTTTCCCGGGTAAAATTTATTGTGCTTAAGAAAATATTTGACAATAACATAGCTCTCAAAAATTTACTGAAGTCATTCCACCTTAGGGAGATTTTCCTGATAATTCATGATGCAACTGGTTTTGTCAAGAATCAGAAATGCGCTAGAAATTTTAATCTTAACAATTTACTAAAGCACAGAATAGTTTCAATACATATGTGAAAAATAAGATTCAGTACATGCCAAGGGAGACATTAGGCTTGATGAATGTCTTCCCAGATCAGAGACTGAGTTATCTATGTTGGGGTTAATTATTCTTTAAGCAGTTGGGCAAGTATATGATGTGACTACTGTCAAAAGGACAAGTTGTATTGACAAGCCTTCTCATTTATATCCATCTCCTTATGAAGTCAGTAGTATATGTTTTTAAAACTATTTATTTTCTACTCAAATTTTTGAAGCATGTGTAACAGTTTAGGACAATCATGCTGTAAAGGCTTGGAAACTAACTTCAAATATTAAATGTTACACATAATTAGACAAACCATAGGAATACGTTGAGTGAATAACACATGACAGTAAAGATTTGCGCTGAATTTAAAAAAGGAAAACAGATTGCATTTAAGGAAAGATTTGTGTGGTTTTGATCTTTTTCTTTCTCCTTCTCTCTTCTTCTCTCTGTCTCTCTCTCTCTCTCTCTCTCTTTCCTTCTCCCTCTCTTTCTCTCTCTTTCTCTTGCGCATAGTAACTGGAATTATTCTTAGCCTGGTAGTACATTATCAAGCATATGTTGTTATTTTAAATAAAATTCTATGACACTGTTTGAATAATGAGAAATAAATTCAGCTTGTATAATGTATTTGGGAGATCCTATTTGAAAGAATTATTTTCTGAAAAGAAAGAATAAGACAGAATTTCCAGCAATTATAATGTGTGTTTATGCAATCACTTTGCCTTTATCGTACTGTCTAAGGTGATTATATATATATATATAAACCATCTATTTTGGAGGAAGTAAAATAGGTATGTCTTAATAAGTATGTACTCACTTATTTTCCAAGGTAATGTTTTGTTGTGAACCAGTGTTTACATAAAAGTGGTCACAAAACCACCAAACTTTGTGTAGTTTTTTTATTATTCACTGTGGGAGGTATTGACATATCTTATTTTGTGATTTGTTATGGTTAAGATCCAATTTATAGTGTTATCCTGGCCAGATTGACTGAAATATGTTGCCATGATATGTTAAGAACTGATTTTATGTCCTCAGACGATTCTTACAATTACTGTTCACATCTTCATTCAATTGATATATTAAACAAACAATCTTGTTGTAGAAGGCTAATGTGCTACAAATTTGACTGAAGAACAAAAACTTAAAGAACACAAACAACTGTATTTTTTGTCTGTATATTTTTGTATATTTTGTTCTTTTCTACACTTGGTAACAAATATGTTAATTCGTTAGCATTTTCTCTAAATATCAAGTGTTAACAGTAAGTGTATTTGTGTTTACTTTGGTAGTGAAAAAAGAGGAGGAAGATTTTGAAGAAAAGAAGTCCGTTAAGAAACGAATCAAAGAATTAAAAGTTTTGGACCCAAAGATTGCACAGAATCTGTGTAAGTAGATTCTGTTTCTATGACAAAGTAATGTCATAAGTGTTCCTTAAAAATTTTTTCTCTTTTGTCTGACTGCCTTATAACCACATTTTGTTTAAAGCATGTTAGAATACTCTTATATATGTTAAGCTCAAATGCATATATAGTTGAAACAATTTAAAAATGTGTTAAAAAAAAAAAGACCCAGAAAATAGTTAAACAACATCCCTAGATGAAATTATGAAAAACTGACATTATTCTCTTCTGAATATATGTATATATGTAAGAAATAGAGCACAACTATAAATCTTATTTAGTGATTCTTACTGTCAATGTATTCATTAAGGATCACTGCCTCCTGGCCAAAAAGTCAAAAAAGACAGTAATGTCTACAAGATGTCTGGCCATCACTCATGTGCTTTGTAGGAAGAAAGCAATAATCAGAGTTACCAATTTACAGAAAAGGATGCTAAAGTTTTGGCAGAAAGGATTGCTACAACAAACAGGTTACTACATGCAGGCAGAAATAAAATCGAAAATGATTTGATTATAGTGAAAAAATAAACAGTTTTTATAAGAATATTTTGTTTTTTCAACTGCTTATGCGGTTTTGCTAGTGGCAGTTTTCTCAAGCTGCTTTTTTTGTGAGAAAGCATTAACAAGACTGTTGAAGAAAAAAGTGTGATTGTCATCTCTGAACAAAATACTATGGGGGCGATGATTGTCCTTGAAAGCAGACTCACCACTGGTGGTCTTCCATGATGCTGAGTGGTATTCATAACAAGTGGAGAAGGCTGGAATTATAGAACAGCAATGAAAAATACATTTTAAATTGTTTTCTCTTACCTATATTACTTTATGTAGTATTGGTTGACTTGTAGGTTCTATAGCCTATTTAACTGATGGTTTTTAAGCAGAAAAAAGGTTGTTGTTGTCTTGCTTTCTTCATTGTGGGTTGAATCTTAATTTTAGCAATTTTCCTTGGATCTTTCCGAGTGCCTTATGAGGAAATCAAAATGATGATATTGGAAGTAGATGAAACACAGCTGTCAGAGTCCATGATTCAGGTAAGGAAACTGACGCTTTATCCCAGTATTTCAGAGTAAGCTTCTCATTAAAGAGAAACCTGTACCTAAAAAGCCTCTGAACATCAACTGTTTGACTAGTAAATCACTGCAATAGTATTTTTCTTTTTTGTGAATTCTAGTTCTTTTTATACTTGTAAAGCTATTTTTTATGAAAGTAGCTGTGTTGATATTCTATATTTTCTGTGTTCATATTGTTCACACCCAAGTACAGTTTTTTTTGTTTATACATTCAAATAGCATATGATATTCTATCCTAGTTGTTGTTATTTTTTGAAAGTTGTTATTACCTCAGGCTGAAGTGCACAGGTCTGTTGTTATGATTGAAAACCAGGGCGAAAAAGATTTATTTTTTTCTTTTTTCTTTTTTCTGTCCTCTTAGAGCTGACATAATCCTGAGTCTTGCCTTAGGGCATCCACAGTGACCACTTCTCTTCCTTAGAGCTTATTTGGATAGTATTTTGTTAGTCATATTCTTTTTTTCAAAGTATGATTCTATGTGAAGGCAGAAGATACTTGAAGTTCTTTATGTGTTTCTATTCACAGCGTTACTTTAAGGATGATAAGTTGAAGAATTCCATAGAACCAATTTGAATACAAATGCTTTATTCTAGAACCATGGAAAAAAATCATTTGGAAGAAATGTCTGGAGGTTATCTGTTCCAATCCCTTGCTCGTAGCCAGGTCAACTATAAAAGAGGTTGCTTAGGACCTTTCACCTTTAGACTTTGACTATCTACAACATTAGACTCCACAGACTTTCTAGACACATTTTCCAGTGTTGATCTACCCTTATGGTGAAAAACTTTTTCTTAATTATCCAGCTGGAATTTTCTTTTTTTGCCACTTGTGGCCTTGGCCTTTGGTTGCACCCCTCCAGGAGGAACCTTATTCTATGTTCTTTAAACCCTTCAGCTGGGCACCTAAAGACCTTGTTAAATTCCCTAAAGCTTGTTTGGTTAAAGTTGAACAAGCCCAGCTCTCAGCTTTGCTATGTCCCCTAGTTGTATGCTATGACCCCTAGTTGTCTTGATGGCAGTACATTAGATGTGCAAAGATGCTTCTTTAGACCAAGATTGTCTTTCTTTTGGACAGAATTCCTGCATGCTGTGCTGAACTTAACATTTTTTTATGACTCAAAAATGTCATGTTGTAGTTGTTATCAATCCATTAGTAAAACGTAGTGCAGGTTTTACTTAGGGAGAATTTAGATAGCTGACAACTACAACGTACTTGCAAGTGTATTGGGGAGATAGGTACCAGTCCCTACTGAAACATCCAAGAAAGACAGGATTAGATTTTACAAATGTAGACTTCTTATAGGACTGTTGATTAGTAAAGGAATGAATATAAGTTATAAAAAGAGTCCTAATGTTGTAATTTGGGACTGTTTCCTTGCATCCTATCTCTTGTCACTTGAGAAAAGAGATTGACACTCTCCTAGCTGCGTCCTCCTTTCAGGTGATTGTAGAGAGGGATGAGGTCTCCCTTTGGCTTCCTATTCCAAAGATTAAATAGCTCCAGCTTCAGTTCCTCAGCTACTCCTCATATGTCTTATGTTCTAGTCCCTTCATCAGTTTTGTTGCACTTCTTAGCACATGCTTAAGCAGCTCAACATCCTTCAGTATCCCCTTGTAATGAGGGGTCCAAAACTGAAAACAACATTCCAGATGCAGTCTCACCAATGCTGGGTATAAAGGGACAATCACTTCCCTAGTCCTGCAGCCACACTGTGTAGTTCTCGAGATTTGAAATGAGCGTCTGAAGTCTTCTTCACAGGTCAGTGTTTGAATCGTTTTATGTTTGCTTTCAGAGGAAAGGGAACAATTTTATTTAAGAAAAGGATAAGAGGAGTTGAAACAAAAAAGTAGATTCTTGTTTATCTTTAGCAAGCCTAAATCAAATGGAAGATTCAGTGGGACTTATGCTCCAAATTTATTTTGCAAGTTTGGATGTAAACATTTTTATCAAATAGCTTTATCCAAGTTTGTTGTTTCTGGATAAAATGGTTCTGTAATAACTTTGAGAACGTCATCCAAATTTAAACCTCAAAAAGCACTTACACAACTCTCTTCCTTTGAAAGTCGTTGACTCATGTGCCTCGTTACCTTAAAAGTCCTAGTATTCACATATGTTGAGGTTACTAAATAAGTGGAAATAACCCAGCTGTATGTCTCTATTCTGCCTTTAAAAACCTTCACAAGTATGGTGTTTGGACATCCAGTGAAAATGTAGTTCCGTGTATTTCATGATTCTGAGAAGACCAAAAGCATACATACGTTTACAAGCATGCGGCTGTTTTGATTTATTTATAAGATGCCTTAAATATTTTCCTTCTCCTTTTGAGAAATTTCTTGTCTTCATTATTTTTTTTTTTTGTCTACCTGTAAATATTGCCTGTTATGTCTTAATGTCACAGTTTCTGCAATTGGAAATTTGACATTAATCCTACCATTTTGTTATATAGAGTGCATAAGTGAAATGTGCATATAAGTTGTCTCTCTCCATTCTGGTTTCCCCCCTCTTCCTGTTAGAAATTAAATCTAGTTTTGAAAGCCAGAAGAACTTTGAAATTTATGTAGTAATCCAAATGGTTATTGACTAAGTATTGGAATGTTTCTTGTGAATTAGTCTAAATTCTTTCTCCTGCTTACTCTCTGTTTGATATTCAAAATGGTTTTTATCACTAGCAGTTCAAAAGCTTTATCTGAACACCATACAGCTGCTTTGATACCAGCTGGTATTTCAATTTTTTTTCTGGTGCTCAATATTGGAAACATTCATACAACACTTGGCTGTTTCTCTTTTTCAAGTTTTGTGATCAGTTTTTCTATGTATGAAAATTATTTTATCAACAGACCATGAGCTTTTAATCTCTGGAAAAATAAGAAGTTGTAGTATAATTAAAGGATTGGGAATAACTGGTTATGTTGATGTTGTATATCAAGATATAAGTGGATTATGAACTCTTAATTTAAAACGTGCTTTTTTACGCTCAGAATCTCTGTGCCTTTTTGCTATTTGCTGAATTTTATAGATTTAATGCTGGACATCTTAATTCATAATTAATAAATGTAACCTGTTTTTACAAAAATATTTTCCAATTATTATAAATAATAGTAGCATAAATTCTTCTTGCTGAAAGTTAGTCTGAACATGTCAAAATCCAGATCCATAAAATTTAATTTTGCATTATTATTTTAAGCATAATAATTCATGCGTTTTTACCTCTTTTCTTTTTTTCTACCAAAATTCTTATCTGAGCATGAACTGTGTTGAAGCAGTCCATTCTTTAACTACCATTCACTCTTTGGTTTATTTCAAACCTTGCTTTTAAGTCTACCTTTTCTTATTTGCTGACTTTCTTGATAAACTGTGTTGTCTTTACATTGAATGTCACAAAACACTTTATAACAAATTACTTACTGTAGTCTTTAGAATCAAAGTATGATTTCAGTTCTTGCAACAATGACTATTTTTACACTAAAAGCAGTGATAAAGGACTGTCTAGTTATTCTACTTGAAAATATAGGAGTAGGTAGTGGGATAGCTGTGATTGCTAGACCTTATCCAGCATTAGAAGGATGGCATCTTTATTTCAGTTTAGAAGACTGACCTTACCAGTAGTTGAAGGAGTATTTTAAGTAAGAAAACAATCTCTGTTTTCCTACTATGATGGAAGCTTTGCCACTGTATAACCAGGAACACAGGATTCATGATTTGAGTAAGAGAGCAAGCGGGAGGGACCCTGAATATTGCCTAGTAGTTATAGCAGTCATCTTGGGAAAAGACAGAACTGAGCTGCTGGCTGTCAAATTTAGACCCTAATTGGATGTTTGAGAAGCTCTCTCCTTCCAGAACTTGCACAGAATAGCCATTTTCATTGTACCTACTACTTACCTGGTAATTAGAGTGGGACTCAGGAGTCTATATGTAAGCATAGTTGCTTTAGTGCTCAGGAAGCTCCAGGATGTCTGTAGTCTTCTGAGATCATCAGATGGAGATGACATGTTTAGACTTTTGTGTTCACATGACATTCACTTACGTGAGTGCCTGAGCTCCGTGTATGGACTCCTGAATTCAGCTGAAGCTGACTCTTGCTTCTGAATTCCTGCTTCTGGTAATTTTGCAGGCTAAGCAGTGTCTAATGGGTTTAAGCTTTTGTAAATCAGACATTATTTTACCTGTCATCACTTTACAGTCTAATTTTTTTTAAGTACTAGAAAACAAATTATCCATTCTCAAAATGTTTTTGCCTAGTGCTAATGACTCTTGCCATCCTTTAGTTAGATACATTACTGCCTTCCTTGTCTTTTTTACTTCTTTAGTTTTCTTTACATAGTGCCTACCATATTCCTTCTTTCAAAATGGTGTTTAGTAAAAGACTACCAAAACATATACATTTGTAGAATCATCAGAAGATGCTAGCTAGCATTTCATCAGTTGCTTTTTACACTTAGTGACATGTATTTGTATGTTACCTGTTTTCCTTCTACCAACTTCAGACAGGATTGTTATCTTTGGAGTATATGTTAACGATGCATAAGTAATACTGCTTACTTGCAATTATACAGGCAACACAGAATCTGAGATTTATAAGTCTACTTTCTTTTTCTTGATAGAATTTAATAAAGCATCTTCCAGAACAAGAACAACTGAATGCATTGTCCAAGTTCAAGAGTGAATACAGTAATTTGTCTGAGCCAGAGCAGTTTGGAGTTGTGGTGAGTTCTACTAATGTATCTTTTCTTGCCTGAAAAACGATTTTAATATAGTAATATAGAAGCAATACAAACTTCTTCCTAAATGTGAAGAGGTTGCATATTAAGAGCAGATTGTAGTTGCTGTCTTTTAATTGGACTTTCAGGGGAAAAGAAACAACAATAAAACACTCTTCCATTTTTATGCATGCTGTAGTCTTTTAACATGAATCTGGCCCACACAAACATTTTAGATGACACCCTGTTGAACATCACAGAAGAGAAGGAAGCTAATAATGGAATATGTTAAAAAGACTTCTTCTAACTCAGTTTTCTGTTTTTGTCTTGGGGTATTTTGTGCCACAGAAGGGAAGTCTTTCTGTGCTAGTCAGACTCGTCCCTCTTTCTGAAAACATTTCTTATGAATTTTTTTTATGTTTATGTTTTATGTAAACGTGAAACATTTCTTAATAAATATATATACATTATATATATCTAAACAACTGGGGTCTGTTCTGGAATTCAGCTTGCTAAATCATAGAATCATA
>WBMW01001616.1:0-151970 GCA_013396635.1 Penelope pileata
TGTGTGCAGGCATCCATGGGGGCCTGCCTTTCAGCTCCCAAAGGGCCTCTGTGCCATTTGGGGGTCTGTCTCCTGCACTTGCGAGGTACTCGAGTCAGGACAAAGAGGCCTGGCAAGAGCTGCAGGCCAAGCCCCAAGGTGCTCAGCTCAGAGCAGAGAGGTCCTGAAAGAGCCCTGTGCTGCTCCTCTTCAGCACAGGTTTCCTGTCTGCTCTTCAGGAGCCATCACTCATTTTCTCTTCCTGCCTTGGAAAAGGCTCATATTTGGCAGATGGGCTGTGTTTAGCCAATGTATCAAAAGCATAAAATCATTTGCATAACTTGAATTATCACTGCACTGACCCCTTCCCATGTCCCGAGTTCAGCTCAGACAGTGTTAACGGCACACCGACAGTTTGGTTGTTTCTGAGCAGTGGAGGGGGGGCTGCGTTATGAGTTGTGCTGGGCAGCACGTGGCCAGCGGGCCAGACATGCCTGTGCCCTTCGATCATCTTGGCAGCCATTCATTGGACTCTCTCCAGTATGTCCATGTCTCTCTGGTATGGAGGGGCCCAGAACTGGATGTGGTGCTCCAGGTGCAGCCTCACCAATGCTGAGCAGAGAAGGAGGATCATCTCCTTTGATCTGCTGGCAGGACTTTTATTTATTTATTCATTTATTGGCATTTTACCCTTCTCACTTCCTTTCGGCTACACAAATTTTAACTCAAGGAACAATTTCAGATCAAATAGTTGGTAGAATTAACTCTCTCCGAGGAGAAGGGCAGGCGCCAACTTTTTGTTAGTACCTCAAGACTTTACAAGAAGGCAGTGATGGAGTTCCCATTGAAGAGCTGGCCAAGTGAGAAACATTTTTATGAAAAGCACAGCAAAATGGCAAAAAGTCTTGTAGTGCCAAGCATAGAAGGCAGAGCTGTGAGAGGGAAGGAGCTTGGTGAACAAGGTGTGGCCTGGCAGAATAGACAGGAGCCGGATGGCCAGGAACAGGCAGGAGCCTGCAGGCACAGCAGAGGTCTTGCAGATCCCCAAGAAGGGTTAGAGGGATTTATTCCCAAGCGAAAAACAGCAGGCTTTTTCCTCAGTGGAGCAGAAGAAGGCTGGGTGGAAGAAGTTTTGCAGCTTAGCCATTGAAAGCCGTTGAGACCTGTTCTGAAGCCCAGCACAAAGTCAGAACCTGACCCGGCAGGGCACCAGGGGGAGATTTGCTCACAGACTCCTAAGACTCCTTTCTCCACATTCAGCTCCATTCTAAAAGAATCTCATTGTTCTAGCTCACGGTTCACTGAAGCCCGGCTTTTAATCCAGAGTCCTCTTAGAGCTTCTTGGGGTATCCACCTGGAAAAGAGGCCCTGGCAGGTTTTTTTTTCTTTTAGCTGGCTTGTAATCCTGTCACAGCACGGTTTAAATCAAGAAAGCCTTCCCATTTTCCCTCCCACAGGGAGGAAAGATGCCAGCACAATCAATTATTTGTACAAAACATCACACACTTGTGAGCAACTTGGCGTCAGACAGGTAGAAAAACTGCAACTGCAGAGCATCAAGATATCAATAATTAATTGCAGCTTAACGAGAGTTCCTCCCTCCTCCAGCACCAAGGTTCTTGTAGTCTGTAGCTTTTATTTTCAGTCATCACATTTCTAGGGCCATTTAGCATCACAGAATGAGCAACTGCTGTCAGAAATATTTCTGCTCCTGTCATGATCACTGGAGTATCTCGGGGTGATACCGAGCGGCTGCTATCAAGAGCAAGAGCTTTCAGGAAGGCTTGGAAGGACGGACACTAAACCTACTGTTTGACAAATCAGTGTGTCATAACAGGCCACAGAAATACTCCAAAAGAAGACATGAAAAGTTAAAACCTAAAGATGGATCAAACAAGTACTGAAAATATTTTTCCCCTTGGCAAATACAAATGCCCAATACAGAATTTATTTTTTAAAAAGCAGATAGAAACACATCCTGCCTCCCTCCCCATCTTCACTTGCTTGTGGTTCAGGCAGAAAAATCCTCACCTCCGTCAAACTCTGACAGCCTTCTGGCAGGACCCTTCTGCCTTACCTTGCATGCTGTAGAGTTGATAGTCTATGACTTTCAAACAGAGGTAAAGAATTTGCATTTTATTTGAATATACTGCTTCTCCAGGTCAAAGAAGAACCAAGTGGGCACTCAGGTGCAGTTCCTGCAAATCCCAAAGTAGCTTATTCTTTTCTGGAGATTCCTTTTTTATTCAATCCTTCGGTACTCTCTGAAAAAAAAAAAAAAAANGAAAAAAACCCCTCCAAGACAGAGGCACCTTTCAGCCACTTAAAAACCACAGACTCTTTTGAATGCTTAGCATTACTTTTCCCTGGCAAAGAGCTGAGCAGAAGACATTTGGACCTGTCTCAATCTGGATTCAATCTTGCCAGCAGTGGCCTGAAGCCACACAACCAACCTGACCCAGGCTGACCCTGCTTCGAGCTGGGCTTGGACAACAGTCTCTGGGGAACACAAACAGCCTAAGTTTTTCTGATTTTAACACACATTGGAGACAGTCATCTATTGCACTGACAAGGCAGTGACTTCAAGGTGTTACTGGCGATAATGTTCTTCCCGACTGCTGCTGGATTTTGGGGCACTAGTATCATCAGCCTCATTAGCTATTGACAGGCTGCTGGTGTTCAGCCACCAGCTTCCTGTTGGCAGCCCTGGTCTCCCTGACCTTGCTCTGTCCTGCAGCTACGGCTGCTGGTGTGGGCTGGACCTCTGGGGCTCATTTCTGCCAAAACAGTGATGCCCTATTGATTATTTGCCTTGGCAGGAGTTGCCATTTGCAAGATCAGTGTGGACCATTTTCTAACCACTGTCTAGAGGCAAAACAAGCTGAGCTCCCACTGTGCAAGAGCCACAACTGCTTTCTTTTTTTTTCTATTTGATGTTGTCTTTTTGCATTGCTTTTCTTGCTGCAGTAATGCTTTTCATTCCTTTCAGCATGGTGCTGCACTTCAACCTTTGCATCCCAAACACCCTCTGTAAGAGCCTCCTGAGGGCACCCACCAACACGCCAAAAGCCTTTACATCAGCCAAAGGAACAAGCCTGGCCCAATATAGGGCTGCAGAAACCTCAGCAAATTAATGGAGGTAAACATCAGAATTAGGAACTCTTCCAGTACGACTCGGTTTATGTGGTACACAGCCTGCCTTCGGCATCCAGCAGACACCAGCAGCATCCCTAGGACCACGCTGCCTGGCAGAGCTGCCCCAAGCTGCTGCCTACCCCGTCCTCTGCTGCCTGAGCACCAAGATGCTCCAAGGGGCTTGAGCTGAGCTCACATGTAGAACATCCAGGATCCTCCCCAAAAAAGCTTGAACAAGGAGAAAAAATACAAGCTGAGTTTCCAGTGAAGGCCAGCCAACTGCCTAAGTGGCAGTTTCACAGAAGTAGCTGAAAATCAGAGAAGAATCAGACAAAGTGCCATAGTTGTACTTCTGTGTCTTCCCTTCTTTCTGACAACCCCGTAACTTTTTAATGCACAAAACAAATTGGAGAATGAGCATGCTCCCATTTGTTACGTTTCTGAAGCATCAAACAAAACCACAGGAGTGTAACACTTCCAAATCCATACTTGCAACTAAAAAGTTGGCTGAGCACCATAGGGCTACCTCTCAGAAGTCTTTATTTTTTCCCTATATGAACTTAGAGGTGAGCATGTATTTTGCACAAACCCGAAAGAAACAGCAAGCCTTCATCACTAAACAGGAAAGAGCTAGCTAATTTTCAGTGCAAGAGTAGGAATGTCACCTTTGTGTGTAACTTTGTACCGAGGTTAAACTGCAGCGTCAGGGATGTTCACACTCCGCTCATGGTTTGCCAGGACATCCAGCACAGCTTGAGCTGCACGTGAGAGGACAACATGGAAACAGAGAGGACCAACTGCCCTCCTCGCAACGCGCAGGCCCATGCCAATACCTAAACGTGGCAGTGACAGAGGCAGAGCTGCTTTCCCCTCTGCTCTATTAATGTCACATTCTCTCCAGTTCCTTACAGTGATGTTTTTTCAGGGTCGAGAGACATTTCATTCAATTTTTTCTTTTTTCGTTACCCAAAGGCCACCAACTGCACCACTTTCCAGCTGGGCTCTTCTGTGTATTTTGTTCATGGTGTCCCATCACAAGCAGGCGAGACACAAGGAGGAACTACCCACGTACACCCAGAGCTGGACTAGAGACCAGCTGAAGTAGGTCCCACCTGGGTGTCCTAAACACATTTTTTTTTTTTCTGCACTTATCTTTATACTCCTCCACTCTTGCTGCTTCCCCTTGGAGATACGCAGGTTTCCTTGGCCTATCCTCATCTCCTCCCCAGCCCTCACCCTCCCTATCCTAGTTTGAAGTCACCCTGTGCCACTGTGGTGCCCCAGTCCCCTGCTGCCCTCTGAACCAGGATTATTTCCTGGCACACCTTCTGCTCCCAGCCCCGCCCACAGAACTGTGCTCTCCTGAGGATGACAGATGCAGAGGTACAGGATAGGACAGTTATGAGCAGCGAAGAGGAGGAAGGTGGAGGAACTCTGCCTTCCAGCTATGGGGTATCATGAGATATGGTCATTTCATCTCCACACTGCAGGGAGATAATCCCCTTTTTTCTAAGGGCACCAGCTGGGCTCTGAAAACAACTTTGCTTTTGGTCTCCTAGGGCTGATTAAGTGTTTTCTAGTAAAAGAAACAACATCCAAGCTTGATAGCACTTGCTTCTTTGTTTTAACCTAACATTTATTATCTAAAAATCAGAGTGCACCAGTAAAGAAATTGCAGGTTAAGCTTTCATCTACCCTCTGCAAAAAGGATTTATTTTCAGTGCCCACAACTACTAACCCCCAGTCCAACACAGCTTCTGTTTCAAGGTCTTTCCCTCAAAGCCTTTTAGGACTTCTGTTTGTACTGTGTTGTTCCAGGATGCCCAAGCACCGGCTGCTGGCCAGACCTCACTGTGCCAGGGGGAACAGCAGACACACACGGGAGGGTGAACCCTTTCCTGCCCACGTATCCCCCAGTGTAACTACTGCCTTTACCCACAGAAGGGATTACTTCGGCTATGTGTGCCAAATCCGAGTTTCCTAGATCTGGAATGGCAGTAGCTGCTTTCATTTGAATCTGTAAAAACATCCAGATTCAGTAAATCCACCCGTGTTGAAGAACACTTGTTTGTCTTCGTGAACACCCCGTAGCTGCTGACTTCAACCTTCTCATTCGACCGCCTCTGTCTGTCACCGAATGAGTTCTCTAATCAAAAAAATCCTCGTCCTTTGCTTGGCCATTCAAACCCCATTGCTTATGTATCAAGGAAGAAATGACAGAAATGTAATTAAAAGATTTTTTTTATTAAAAATCAACATTTATACATTTGTACACTTCACATACTGCTGTGTATGTTCACCAACATAATCATTAAGTCAGAAAGCAGTAACAGTACAGATTTCCATCTGAACAATTTAATGCAGGGGACGTTCAGTTTTATAATCAAACATTACAGATCATTAACTCTTTTCTTCTTTCTCCTTTAAAAATAGCAGCACATTTAATTATCAGTGTTCACAGGGCATAAGCCCCAAAGTTTTGTACAGCAGGAGAAAAACCAGTCGATAGAGGCAATAGGAGGGCAGCTCACAACGACAACGGGTCAGTCGCTGCCTGGTATGAACAGCAGGATGTACCAACAGAGGCAGACCTACGCTGAATAAGGACTGCAGCAAATTGAGAAGGGGAATAAAATAAAAAGTTCTCCCTTCATACGACTGCACGGAATAACATGTTTAATGCCATTCAGGATAGGAGTCCTGCAAATAATAGGTTGTGGTATAAAGACTAAGCAGAGCCAGGATAATGCTCGTGCGTCCAAACGTGTAGTGAAGCTCTCAGAAAATACACACACACCCCATCCCACCACCACCTTTCCACAGATGACATTAATTACATCACCAACATGAAACCCTACTAAGTGACATTTTATGTGCTAAGGAACATGCAGAACTCTCCAGGCTTACACCCGTGCCAATGTAATGCCGGAAAAGTGACGTGAACCAGGTGACAGGTTTTGGAGGCTGGAGTGTGGGCAGTAAGAACAAGCTCTCCTTGTCGCCTGGACTCCAGCACACAACCAAGCCGCTGCCGTGTGGGCTGCCTGAAGAAGTCAGTCCACAGGTATGCACAGCGTGCTCTGTACAACAAAGAATTTGCTTGTCCTCTCCACGCTTTCAGCCCATTACTATAATATTATTGACATGGTAATTTACCTCTTTAAATCATAGAAGACCTGAAGTTGTCTGTAGTCATAAACGTAGAGCTGTTCATCTTTATCTGAACACGGTGCCAGATTATGGGCATTATTTCCCCTCCTCCCACCCCTTTCTGCCTTAAGGAGGAAAAGAAACACCATGGGATGACGTACACACAAGTTATAGGCAATTTTTATGAGGAAGAGAGGAGATATCGAAGTATGAAAGAGCAGAAAGGGGGGTTAACAAGTGCTTTTTGTATGTGTCAGCCACCGTAACAGATGACAGCTAAAAAGGTCAGAAACGCAGTATTTCTGTAATTAGAGATTACGTGGTGAATGTGTCTCCGTATCTGCGAAAGCATCTGTGTGAGACGCTAGCCTCATCTGTTATGCCCTGAATCACAGACACCCCGTGACATTAAAAAATATCTGCGCTACTGTTTGGATTTCAACACATACAGAACTGAGGACATTCATTGGCAAAAAACTGAACTTAGAAAGAAGAATTACAAACAAGTATTTTATCAAGAGCTAAGTTAAGAAATATTTCGATCAAATCTCTTTTCTCCAAGGGCAGGTCTAAGACCTTCTAGCAATAGACTGCATCAAGCTTAAACTCCCAGAGCCCGCGTCCATTCCACCCCAGTTCTAGAAGGACGGTCAAAGACACACTCCTCTTTCCTGCCTAGCCTCCTTCATGAATCCAGACTGCAATTAACAACCAGATTATCACTTCCCCATTGCTGCTGTAGACATGTCAGAAGGATTTACCAAAGCTGCCCTGGCATTTCAGATACACAGAACAAGAATCAACAAACTGACAGTGCCAAAAAAATGGAGGAATCAGGTTCTCTAATCTGCAGTTCTTACCTGAGAGGCATTGCAGCTGTCCTGCCTATGGGAATTTGAGTGCAGACCCCTTTCATACACTCCCTGGTGACAGAGAACACCACACCCCACTCTGACACAGGCTGCCCTCTCCTCTGGTCAAGTGTTATCCCAACTGCTGAAGTGCCAGACACACACACTGGACCAGCATCCTTCCCCTGCCACCCCCCTGCTGGGCCCTTGCTCTACTGCAGCCTCACACTGTGCTTCTGTTTTTTCATTTTGCTACTGTGGGACTTTCATATTAACTCAGCCAAATGAGTTCTAGTAGAAAACTAACCTGGAAAAAACAGGTAACAATGTCTAAGGCAGAGGTTAGCATTTCTCCAGTTTATGTTCCCGAAGGGCTGAAAGGATCAGATCTCCCAGATTAAACGCTAATTGCCTTTTTGGCCATTTATGATTGCAGATAGGCCACCTTGCTTTACTCCTATTTCTGTATTTGTTTCACTATATTTTAGCCAAAAGTAAAAACCTAGAACCAACTCTTTATGAATATTCTTTCATCTTCTACAGCCACACCTTCTCATGAAATAACAATTAAGAACTTTCTTGCGGGCTGTATGATGTGATCTCTATTCCATCGCAACACCAGCTGACAGAGCTCACCACTACCCAACAGCCACAATGTCTTAACCACGGAGCTTTACTGCTGCCGTTTGCTTTATCACCTCCTTACCAGACAGAAACAAAGAGCACACTGAAGATGCTTGCAGCAAAAGGAAGCATTTCTTACAAATTACCAGCTGCTAACACAAAAGGCTTAGCAGATCTTTGTAAAGTCTCTGCCTCTATCAGCAAACATTTTGAAGACAGGGAACTATAAATTTGTCATCATTGCTATTTGTACACACGTTGTTTGAAAATCATGAATGCCAGACACAGAACCTGCTCACACCAAGGCAACACAGGAGAATCACTCATACCAGAGGACAGAAATGACAGAGAATGTGTTTTTGGAAGGTGCTTTTCATTAAATTTGCCTTACATACCTTAGCAGAAAGCGCCACAAATTTTTTTTTTTATTTTTTTAAACTCAAAGCAATGGCTATACTTCCCTGATTTCAGACTTGAGAAAGACCCAAAGGGCTTTTGCTTCAAAGACAAATAAATGGGTATTTTTCCCCTGGATGTAGCCTGGTTGCCTATTTCTGGACTGCAACACAATGTCCACAAGGCTGTTTCCCAAGTCAGCCTTTCCACCACAGGAGACCTCTGCTGAGGCCGCACCTAGAAGACACCACGGGGACACCCGCTTTGCTGGCAGTCTCACCTCTGATTTGGAGCACTGAAACGAGAAGCAGCCACAATGACTCTCTAATCTGCATGCTGTTCTCCAAGCTTAGTATTTATTAGCTTTACAAAATTAAACGAAATGCTTTGACTTTGAAATACTTTTCAATTCAAGACTGTTTTTGAACCCCTCTTGTGGAAAGCTGCCTCTTAAACTGTTTTAAGATGGCTGAATAACTTATGGCAGTTAGGTTAAAGGGTTTTTTTTGTTGTTGTTGTCTGAAA
Source organism: Penelope pileata (assembly GCA_013396635.1). Taxonomy (NCBI): domain Eukaryota; kingdom Metazoa; phylum Chordata; class Aves; order Galliformes; family Cracidae; genus Penelope; species Penelope pileata. Next base: position 8,661 of record WBMW01001616.1, read on the forward strand.
AGCTTTAGTTTACAGAACATTTTGTAGAACGCAACAAGCCCAATACCCCTGTAGCACATCTTTGTAGATTTCTCCCCCGTTGTATCACCTTTCCATGATTGCGATTGCACAAAGTCATCCACAGGCACTGACACCTACTCTTGTTGAGCCTCAATCTGCTTAAGTTATGTTATAGCAAACATTTAGCACGTAACCTATACACTTATGCATCAGCTACATCCTTATCCTCCAGGGAAACTCTATGATGATATAAGATCAATTTATTCAACTGTATGTACAGTATATTTGCATATTAATAAATAAGTCAATATTAAAGTCTCTTCCCCCATATAAAAGTGACAACAGCCTGACCAGACAATCCCACTTCCTTTCTTCATCCAAGCACAGCTGTGTGACCAAGGCTATCAGTTTCCACTCAGTTTCCTACAGTGACCATAGGAGCACGAATTTGTCAGATGGGTGCTTAGGTTCAAATTCTATACAGCAGAGGAGAGGGAAAAGAAATAAAAGTACTAAAAAGTGCAAAAGCCAACAACTTGTAGAGCAAAGAACATGTTCATAGGTGATCCTGGGGAAGAGAATCCAGCCCAGAAGAGGACATGCTGCAGCAAACATCATAACCAAAGCGTGTTTTTGTCCTGACAGTCAGCTGCTTTATGCCAGTCTTGTCATGTAATGCTCCAAGAATTCCAACAGACGCCATCTCCACCTCTATGATTTATCAACACCACATTCAGTGCAAAGTGACAGTTCTGAAAATAATGGTTTACCTTGTCTCCATACCATTCATCCTTACTGTGAAAAAAGGCTCACTTTCTTTGACCGTTCATCACTATATACAGAAGTCTATATTTGCACCTTTCCATTTCTGGTAGTGAATTTTTTCCCTCTATCTACATTCGTTAGAAATTGAGAAGGCAGTTGGCCATATTTTATATTTACTGAAGTCTTCCCATTAACCCAATGACTATCTGTTCATCTTCACTTACGCTTAAAGTAGCTGCACTTTGTTGTTGTTGTTTTTTTTTTTTTTTTTTTTGTTTTTTTTTTTCTTTCCAGCCCACATTCAATGGGGTGCAAGTCATGGGAACCTGTGGGATCTGGAACATGTTTCAAGTCTCATTGCTGGAGCTGGAAGAATGAGGAGTCACGTTTGAATTCAGATGTCTGTTTGCAGCACAGTGCGTGTGGACCATACCCCCATTTGGGTATCTCACAAATGCAGGCTCACAGAAAGGATTTTGGCACACCTGGCAGACCTTTGTGTCTGAAAGGAGAATCGGAGTCCCTTTTTGTTTGACCTAAGGAAAAAGAAATCCAAACGTGAATCTAGCAATAGAGGAAGGGAAATTAAGATGCAGCAAAAAGACCTCAACATTTCACAGGTAACATCGCAGCATTGTTTCAAGTGTACCAAATAGAGAAAAACAGTCAATGACAAAGACAGCAAAGGTAGCTCAAACTATTCAAATTGAAATTCAGTTTCTATATTCGTTCTAGTTTCTGTCCATGCTTCCTTCTAAATATTTTATTGCTTTTCAAAGAGAGCTGCTCATATTTAATATAACTAAAAACCTGATACAGCTTCCTGAACAAAGACACATCTCCACAGCAAACTGAGTACTGTCGAATTCTTATTGCAAACAGATTCTGCCAGATAAACCTTCACTAGAACAAAACAGATGTAAAAAAAACTCTGGAAGCTTTAAGCAACACAGCTCTGTAGCTACAATAACATACCTCACAAGTGAATTTACCACGTACAAAAACTATTAATAAGCTTTAATTAACCTTTAATTAACACCAAGTGCTGTGAAAGCTTTCTTGCAACTTCTGACTCAATCTTAGCAAAAAATAAAAAATAAAATAAAAAAAATGCTTAGCTCTTAGAAATTCTGGAAGAACTTCATTAATCTGGAAATTCCAAATTCATTTTCATTCAGCCCACAAGTTTGAAGACATTCTTATCTCAAGGCTCCTTCATTTTTTTATTTTTATTTTTATAGAGGAACAGTAAACGACCACTGTAGCTATGGCAAAAGACATAATAAATGCAGCAAGTAAAATTGCCAAGAACCTGATGTCAACTTTGTCCTAACTCTTCAAGTGTTTGTTTATAAGTCTTCAGATGAATAACAAAACTTCAAAGTGCCCCTATTAAAGACAATAACAAAACCAAACAAAAATTTACCTTCTCATATTTGTAGATCAAGTTTTCAGCTTGTGCTAATCCCAGCGCAACCTGAGTCATTCTTTTTGTATGAATGCTCTGCCTCACTGCTCCGGCCAGGAACGGGGAGAGGAGCTGCACTGACCAGCTGTCAGGCACCAGCTGCAAAACTAGAGCTGCATCAAACTCAGCAGCGTGGCTGTTCAAGAGATCTACAGCAGCCATGACCAGTGCACAGTCCGAAGTGTCTGGGTTTAGATACACTGACAGCAGCATATGGAAAAGCCTCCGCCTGTACTGCAGGTCTCTGTTCTCAGAGTTCCACATGCAGTATTCTTCAGCAGCGTGGAAGTCCTTTAACTCGTGGACAAGGATATGCAAAGCCTTCTCATGTTCTTCTAGTTTTCCATATAAAATTGCACTTTCCATATGAAGGTCTGTGCCACGGATTTTGTCTGTTAAATGAGAAACAAGGTAATGTTAGCTCAGTGGAGGACAGCATTTCTTTCTCTCCCAAATTCAACGTAACAAAGTCTACAGAGCTCAATTCCCACTCATTTTGCAGAGAAGCTGGCGGCTGTATAGAGGACAGATACTTTTAAGTACAAGAATGCCCAGATGGATGGAAACATCTCTAATAAGAGCTCCATAAAATAAGGAGGAAGAAATTACTAAGCAACAAGTGATAAAACTAACGTCAGCAGTGTCTTTTAAAATTCTAGCACCTAAGTTTTGCACATTCCTGCCCATGCTACCACATATGATAAACTAAGATGAAATTGCAATATTTTTAAGCTCTGTCCACATCAATATTACAGAAAAATACATACAGCCTGAAGTCTACAAGAGACACTAAAGATTAAACAGTGTTTTCTTTCACAAAAAGGATACAAACCCTTAATCCAGTCCAGCAGTTTAATTGTAAGCATTAGCAACAGGGTTGATAACATTTATGGCAATACTATGTTTTTTCCACAGACTATTTTGGTCATCAAGGAGGAACACCACCAGCATGCATTGACCTCATCCTCTTTTCAGGTAAGAAATCTTGTGTTTTGGAGTCCATACATTTCAAGACAATAACCCATCTTGTAACTCTTGCTCTTAAAAACTGGGTTAAAAATTAAAGCACAAAAGCAAGAGCTTCACTGACTGCATTATACTTGTACATTACTTGTCACACGTTTTGCTGACTGGAAAGGCAAGAGGACAGTAAATGTTGGCAAACTACTTTAGCTGTCACTCACCTATTTTATTTCCACATCCAGTGGATTTTTTTCCACCATATTTCAGAAAATATTTCACAACTTTCAGGATAACAAGATGACATTTCCCTTTCCTTCTTAGAAGGTACATTAAAAAACAGCCAAAGAAACACTTGCCAAGGAAACAAGGAGCTCAACTGTTGCTTGCCTTATAACAACAGTAAGATATATGTTGTCCTTTTCACTAAAAAATAGGATCCTCTTTTTTCTACCTAGCATGAAACCATGTCTTCCGGGCAGGAGGCAGTTATATACAAGAAAAGGCAAAAGTCCTCAGTAATCTTCTCAAAGCTTTGCTTTACTCCACACAAATAGAGAAACAGTCCACTTAACAATTAAAATAGTAGGTCTGCCATTTGCAAAGATTTTCACAAGTTATATTTGTATCAGTAAAAAGAAACTGAGTATAAATTAAGAAGATATTGTATGAAGATTCATTTCGTATCTAGTTACAGTATTCTGTGCTTGGTGCAGTGACCAACATACCATTCTACTTCACAAACCCTGCGATCAAAGGCTACACCAACAGCTGTTGTCTTGCTGAATTAGCTTGTGTTTGAGATGCATAAGGCTATCAGCCTAGAAATCTCAGATGTTTTAATTTTCTGTACGTATGAGGGCTTTATAAATACTATATGTGAGTTCCAGCAGAAAGCAAGACTACAGAGAAATACATCTTACCCAAAATAAAGTGAATTCTATAAAGATTGGATTTCTGAAGAAGACTGCGTAGTTTCAACAGCAGTTCAGCTGTTTCCATACAGTTATCTGTGGTCCCAGACTTCAGCTGAAGTACTGCCTCCAAATACAAGGCAGCTAAATGAGTATGGTACTTTTCTTTCTACAGATGAAAAGAAAGAATGTTAGGTCAGTTCATAAAGACAGTCCCTTCTCCTCACCATTAATACTTCGAAGAATATTTATGTAATTGCACAAAAATGTTTAAGTTCATTTAATTAAAATTATTCAGAAGTCTTTTGCTCATGCAAATAAAGCTGGTTTGAAAGATACAAGATGAGACATGCTATACCTACAGCTATGGGTATCAACAACACAGGTATCATCTGTTTTTCAGAAATATCTTATTCATAAATTCTTCTTCACTTTAAGAAGATAAAAAGCTTTCTTTTCATGCAGAAATTATTTCCTTTCAAAAGTCCAATCAGTGCATTAAAACAGATCTCTTCCCTTTGAGTACAAAAGCATGTTCTACACAGTCTTTTCCTCTTGTTTCTCTAGGACGAGTAATTTTGACCTAACACGGTTTACGCTCTTTGAACTTCTCTACTTCTGCAATAAAATCTGAGAAAGCCAAGTAGGTATTAATTATTTCATAGTCATCAGTACAAGCTGATGATTTGACTACTGTTTGAAACATTCTTACTAAAGCGGTCATGATCATCAAGTGCTTTCTGAAGAGCAACTAAATTCATAATTCAGCATTTACTAGCTGGTAGAGTAATTTAATTATAAATTATTTTTGTTAGTTTTATAGAAGATTTCAGCTTCATAACATGCTAAGTTTGGATGCTCTAAAATGACAAATGGCACTTAATAGAAAAATACGGCTTCTAGTGACTGATATGCAGCCAGTTCTGACAGACTGAACATATCCTTCTTTCACATTGCCCTGTGCACTTCGTAGGTTGCTCAAAGTTTTGTGTTAACAACTCTTTGAGGATGTACAGTTCAGTCTAACTGAATGCCATACTGAGCAGCAACAAGCATCAAGGAAACTTTCATCTAAATATCTTAAATCACTGTTTGTGGAACGAGCCTCATCAGTGACACAGAAAAACATGTGATAAGCAGATGTCAAGGTAAGCAATTGTCTTGCCATTGTGAGAGCTGCACAGCTAAAAAACCAGAATGCAGATCACAGCTTCCTATCTTCTAATCTAACCTTAAAATACACAGAGTAGGGAAGGGTTGACATGTGAAAGCCTTCAAATTATGCTTTTATCTTCTAGATTTTGGCTTGTTTCAGAGTTGCTCATCATAGGCATAGGATTTAGAGCACAGACTATTTTTGGTATTCCTGTAGGACTCACCTCTATTTTTCTTTCCAATACGAGATGTTCTAGGTATTTAATATGTGCTTTGGGATATTTGTTAAGGCAATTGATGATATCATCTGGATTAATGTTGTTTTTCTCCTGTTCTTCCAAAGGCCTTTTTGTAAAAATATGTACACCAACCTAGAAGGAGATAACTGCATTTAGGAACTCAATGGCAACCATTTTATTATCATTTAAATATTTAATAGCACTATTGGATCAGCTGGTACATTATTCAGAATACAATGCAATGCCCCCCACACCACTAAGATTACACAACTTTGTGCTTAATGTGATCTTACCCACCCCTATCCCCATTACCTCAACTGGTAGAATATACATTGTCCAACCTTTTGTTGGACATAATCTACACCAGCTACAGGAAATACTGAACAGATCTGCATAATCAGTAGAATAAGATCCTTTTACAAGGACAATCTTTTTTTCAGTGGTGTGTGGGGACAGGATGAGGGAAAAATGGCCTAAAACTGCAGCATAGGAAGTTCCACACCAACATGAGAAAGAATTTCTCCACGGTGCGAGTGACTGAGCACTGGCACAGGCTGCCCAAGGAGGCTGTGGAGTCTCCTTCTCTGGGGATATTCAAGACCCATCTGGACGTCTACCTGTGCAACCTGCGCTAGGGAACCTGCTTTGGCAGGGGGGCTGGACTCGATCTCTAGAGATCCCTTCCAACCGCTACAATTCTGTGATTCTGTGATTCTTTTTACTGCAAAGGACTGAAGTACAAGTTGGAGATCAAAACATTTATGGGCTTCTCTCTCTGTGCATATCATGACATTTAAGAGATTTCTATAACCATCAGAATGAAAAACCTAGCCTTTACATGCAATAACTGAGCTTTACATTAATACAGATTGGGCAGTGGCAAGTTCCAACAGTGCACACTGATACAGCATGAAGCATGCCTCTTAACAGCACACTAACAGATACTACAAAATTGCATTTTCATTTTAGGTGAAGTTTTTTTTTTTTTTTTTTTTAAGCAAGGAGATGTTGTATTGAATGAAGGCTATTTATTCCACAGCCTAGTGTAAACAGTACCCTTCACTGCAATTCTTTTATAAGAAAAAGCAGCATCAGCTAACTTTTTTCTTTTTTTTTAAAATACAGTTCTGAAAATTACCTTAGAAATGTGAACAAAAAAAGACACAGTAATTCTTCCACTGTCCAGAATTATTCACAATGACCTGAACTTTGTTTTTAGAGGAAAAACAGGCAATTATCACTAGCATTGGGACTGCTGCCAGAGGGATTTAAAAGAATTGCAAAACCTCTAAGTTTTACTGTAATCAATCACTATTTAATAGTCATTAAACGCTCTGCAGAAATGCTCCAATTAGCTACTAACATGATACAAACATTATTCAACACCCACACGCTGTTGAAGCATTTAATTTATAATGTTCTGCAAGAAGTACACCAATCACAAACCTCTTCATTTTTTTGTAAAACCCATTCAGAGTATTTCCACACCAGATCTTGGTCTGAGCAGAACGTGAGGAAGTCTACTATATATTCATAGAGATCTGAACGCGTAGAGTCTTCAATGTCTCCATCAACTATTTGCACCCATAACTGCAAAAAACAACCCGAAACACCAAAGATTAAAATATACTTAAAATTTGTACTAAGTTTTCCAACTTAGAATGTATACAAGCTACAACAACACTTAGCAGCAGCCATTGGTATTTGTGCAATGAGAGCTTCTATGAACCAATTGTAAGGAACCTAACCGGTTACTAAATTCATATCTCCTCTCCATCAGAGACTTTTCTTGCACCTGCCAGATTCAGCTAACTCAGACTCCGTAACATGGGGGTTTTCACCATCTGAGAATGACTGGCAGAATAACTGAAGAGGACTCACACCAATCACAAAGAAAGCTTTTGATAAGTGTTCTTTCCTCTGGTGTATGGCCTACTTTTAACGCTTTCTGAGTGTGCAAAATTAAGTGATGCAAACAGTTTAGAAGAAAACATGACTTTTTGCTCTTCTTTCATTTTTTAAGCACTGCTTAAAAGTATTTGCTCCTATACAAACTACATTCAGAACTAAAAATGTGACAAAAGGTACATCAATGTTTTGTTTCCTTACTGGTTTTCTGTCCAGAAAATTACTATTTACACCTGACTGACTCGGACACATTTAACAGAGTAACTGTGATAAACACACTTCAAAAGCCACACAAAGTAAAATGCTTAAGATCTTAGACATGGTCTGAGATACACATCATATTTATTGATGAAGAACATTTTAATTTTTCTAGATGAAATGTTTCAGGCATTAATAACAGAACCGTTCAGTCAGCAGTCTACAGACCACCACTGGTCTTAGTGACATAAGAAGGGGTCCCTGGAAGAATTACTAAACAGTTGAAACTCACAGATCTTGCAAGTTGTTCACTGCTCATTGCCAGGTCAGGAAATAAATTCCCAGCTGCTATTATCAGTGTCTGCTGTTAGATTACACTACTGCTTTGCTCTGTGCATACAGAGTAATCAGCACAGGATACATTCAGAAGTCCCTTCAGACACCATTTAAAGTGGTCTCTTGATTATTGTAGTGCTTCTGTACATCTTTTAAGAGTACAAACATGTTCTGGTATGTACAGGTTTACACCAACAGCATACAAGCATGCTAATTGAGACCATCGCTATTAGGTTTTTCAGGTCTAGGGTATTAATTTATTCAAGTCCTAGCATCAATATCTCATATATACATACCATTTTCTGAACAGCGAAATCAGCACCTCAGATTTTTTTTTATTTTTATTTTTTTTTAATCTCACTGGTAGGATTTTGGAATGATTTACAGATGACACTAAAAGCATTATACTAACCTGAAGCGCTGCAGCATCTTGACCATTATAGTGATACAGGAGACCAAGGGCAAAATATCTGTATGAAAAGATAAAACAGCATTAAAATTGCTAGATCTTCCCTATCAATTTTATTACGGCTTGATTAGCACAGAATGTAACAAGTGGTTGCTTACAGTGGGATTTCTAGGTGACATGCACATGGTCATGTCTACATTCACAGGAGAAGTTTTTTCCTAAAAGTGACTGTGTCCGTCCTTTCTCTAAAGATAGTTTCTAGTTACTAGCTCTAACGTAGAGAGTTACAAGTTATTTGTCAAATTGGAGACGATTCTCATACTGTTCTTTGACTTTCATGCACAGCTCCAAATAAGAAGCACTCTGCCAAGTTAATCATGTGTCATTAAAATCAAATTTGTATGATGCATGTAAAACGGTTTTGAAAAAAATCAGAAAACATTTTTTCTTTACTGCAGCATGAAATCAAGTCAAGAAAGGAAGAGCTTCATACGGTGCCATTACAAAGGTGTTTTTGTGTACTGCAATACAAACAAAGCTCAAGTTCTGTAATGAGTGTTCTCACAAAATTATGTTTCACACTTGATATTTGCAAAGGCTTGTCATACAAAGCATACATGAATCCAAGAGGATTCAACAAAACACCTGTAAGAAATAAAACCACTAAATCTAACCAAAGTGAAAGACTCTTCTTCACTACTTTATTTGCTACTACTGCACCACACACTTTAAAGGTTTAAGAAATGAGATCCAAGACAGAGACTACATGACTGGAGTCTCTATTTTTATTTTTTTTAATGACAAACAGCCAATTCTCCATCCACTGGCATTTCCAAATTGAATTCATTTGCAGTCATCTTGAATAGTGTCCTTTTAGTGAATCAGTGGGAAAACAAGAGTTCAAAATTCAAAAGCAAGCTTTCTTTCCCTCCTTCCCCAAACAAACAGCTACAATTTAAAAGCTACGAGTTGTTTAATAGCTTCTACCTGGGATACAGCATATTTTAAGGCACCTTTTCATTCTGTCCAAGGCATCCAGGAATACTGCTGCTGCGTTCATTCAACTCTCACATTATCACAAAGGCAAATAAATTGTCTTTTTTTCCCCTGAAACCCATACAAATACTTATTTTTGTGTTAGATATGAAGTTTCAGGAGGAAAACTCTATATTCCAATAGATACATTTTCTTTACCTTAGACTGTCAATTAAGACCTTTCCCCACCAAATTTGTAAATGTTCATTAGTCAGGTCAAATTGTATTTTGGACGTGAAGTCAAATACACTGCTCTAAAAGTCAACAGCTTTTAAGACAAGTTTTCTCCCTGGTCTTACAGGTGCCACACTCAAAAAATCCACTCACTTTTTGTGCTTTTCCAGCCAGGCAGCGCTATCTGTTAAGAGACAAAAGTTCTCTGAAACCAGCAGATCCAGTAGGCTTTCATGATTTGCCTCTGCGTATAACTTGAGTAAAGCTGTGTCAATATCTTCCTTGTAGCCATTTGCAACCTCAGTGCTGCGGACTTCATTCAAGTAACTCATGAGGAATCGTTTGCACTTTGTCATCTTCTCCTGGTCCCCTTGGGTCAGCTGGTTTAGGTCAGCGTACTCATGTAGAGGGGGATGAGATCGTATAAATGAAGAGGAAGTAGGCAACAGGAAGGGGTAGAGAGAGATCAGCTCCCGGACATCAAGCTGGCCGCTTCTGCAATTACAGTGTCAAACTAGATGAAGCAAAAAGAAAGAAAAAGTATACATAGGCACAAAAAAATAACAGTCTGGGAACGTGTGCACATATGCTTAGAGTCAGGACACTAACAGGTCATCAGTTTCTGAAAGCTATTTTTTCCTTCCACAGGCAATAGACTGTGAAAGATCATAGAACGAAACACAGAAAAGCTTAGGCTGGAAGAAATTCTAAAGCCCACCCAGTCCCACCCCCTGCCGTGGGCAGGGCTGCCACCCACTGGGTCAGGCTGCCCAGGGCCCATCCAACCTGGCCTTGAGCACCTCCAGGGATGGGGCACCCACAGCTCTCTGGGCAGCTGTGCCAGTGCCACAACATCTTGTAAGTAAGGAACTTCCTCCTAATATCGAACACAAATCTCCTCTCTTTTAGCTTAGAACTGTTCCCCCTTGTCCTATCATTATCTGCCTGTGTAAAGATTTGGGCAATCTGCTCCAGCTGGCCCTGCTTGAGCAGGAACCTCCAGAGGTCCCTTCAAACCTCAACCATTCTGTTGTTCTGTGATTCTATGAAGTGGGTTAATCCCTAGTCCATTGTTCTGAATTATTAAAGCAATAAGGCATGCCCTAAGTTGTTCACTTCTTGCCAAAGGAATTATCCCCAAACCATCCAGAAAACACGAACTAGTAAGAAGCACCTCCATGGTAACAACTATTCAGAACATTAAAAATATTATTTAAGGGTGTCCTTGGGCTATTGAATCTGTACCAGAAGAGTGAAACTCTGGGAGACAGCAGCAACAGCAAGAAATTTAAAAGTATTAAGTATTGTATTCCAGAGCCTAGTGACTGTAAAGCATGGTAAGCCTTCCTGTAAAAAGAGGTTTGAAAAGTGAGATTTCCTGATTCACACACAAAGCTTCTACTGCCTCAAAAACCTCATCTCTACACTAGCAAGGCAAGCCTCTAATAAAAAATGTGCATCTACTTTGCGGATTCCTGCAGTTAAAGTTTTTTGCTTTTTTTTTTTTTTTTAAATTCCTCTTCTCATGCTTTGTATTTGGTTTTGAAATTCTTAGATCCCAATTATGATGAACTCACAAGAATTCAGCAAATAGGCTGCTAAACGTTGTTTGGTTTAACTGTGTACAAACTCCCAATGACAACAACATGAAATAGCCCCATTTGTAAGTTACAATGGATTATACGGTGGTAGTAATAACAGAATCTGTCAGACCAAAGAAGTCCTATTGTGACAGCTCATTTTAAGGTTAACAAATTCAGCTAGAAAAACAGAATCTCTCCGCCCTTTGTTGAGCTATTTCATTTTCAGTATTTACCACTTCCTTCCTTTTGGTCAACATTCTCTAGTACTTGGAAGTATCAGCATAACCAAAAGGAACTTAGTAGAAAAGCATTCTTCTTACAGGTCTCAGCATCTAAGAACTATGAGTAAGATAACTGTTTTGACAAGGTTAACCACGGATTACTGATACAAGAAAAGGAGACTTTTAGTCCAATGGGACTACATTTCCCCGGCTATTCTGAGGAATGAGCCAATCTCTCTTCAAATTTCGCCAGAAGCAGACCCACATCACACCAATTTCTTGGAGCTTCTGTTGCCACTGTTTCACTACTAAATCCATCTTTTCCTCAGATAGATGCCAAGTGGCCCTTTGGCATTTTAAAATGAATTATTTCTGACTAACACTAGCTTGAAACACCTGCAGAGTAATACACAGAGATGGGGGAAGTGTTTGCATGCATTGTCATTATCTTTCCCCATTTTTCCTCCAAAAAACAATAAGCTTAAAATGAACAAGATTATGCCCTGATATACACTTAGAAAATCAGATAATACTTACACCGGGTGTGATGGCCTGGGCTGAAAACAGACTCTGCATTCTGTCAGAGTCACCCAAATATTTATGGCTTACATGTGGCTGGCCAGAAGTGATATTTACCTTTGCTTTCTCCCCACAATAAAAACTTCACCAGCTCACATACAACTGCTCTGTTTTGGAGTTACAACTTTCGGAGAAAAGAAACACTCTGGTATGCTGACTCAGCTCCAGAATTCATGCTTGGACAGTAAGTCTTCTCATGAAACACTTCAGGAGAAGCTTCCACAATACTGTTCACTGAAGCTTGCTTGTCAGATGGACCATCAGCTGTACATGTGCTGCATAACTGAACTTGGCTATTTCAGCTCCCCTCCTTTCACAAGGTGCTGGAGCTCCCTGCAGGATACACTTTACCTTTTTCATTGCTTTTAAAGATCCTCAAACCACTACCAGCAAGGCAGGACTCCCAGAGTAGACTCTGCAGTAAATTACTGCCAGGAAAGGTGGAATAAAGGGATAAAAGAGCTGAGATTAAAGGGTCAGCCACAGTCAAGATAGCTGCACTACTACAGAATCCTGGTTACCTAAGCACACCTGGACAATGAAGAAACTTTACAGCTACTGCAACCTCAAACTATTTTACCACAGCTGGCCCTGCCACAAAGAAACCTACTGGAAAGCCACACACAGAAAGGTTTTGTGGGAAGTTTGTAAAGGATTCCTTACTACATAGACCTTGTACTTCTGCTTCAGATAGACAACACAGCAGTGATTTAGTCAGTGTTTGGAAGATTACAGGGAGAAAGGAAGATTACAAGTTGCTCACTATTGCCAAAAATTACAAGGTAATGCAGACAGTAGTCATGGCCAAAACAAATTGTTCATAAATGGTGCTCAGGTCTTTTCTGTCACTCTCCAATTTCCACTCAGTGTACACTGTTCATTCAAGCCTAGTGTTTCCCATTATCCTAGTAAGCCGGAGACAAAAAGGAAAATTCCTTCTCCAGTAGGAACTTCTCCCAAAGCTTCACTTCCTTTGAAACATTTCCATTAGCCCAATGAAAACTCTTTCCTAGAATGCAGAAGTCTAAGTTTAAACAACCCTATGTCCTAGACTCTAAAATGATTTAAAATTAATTTCAGCAGATAATGAAGAGCTCTCTCCTGTAATCAGCATGGATTACAATAACTCTGGACAGTCTCTCTGTCACAGAATAAGGCACTGTTAGCAGAAATGAAATTTTCAGGTAAAATAAAGATAAAAGCAGCATTTTGGACTGCTTTTACAGAGTGAGAGTGGAATACCAAGGTCAATTTGTAAACAAATGACTGCTGAAACAGCTGAGTTGAGAAGGTTTGCATGGACTGCAAGAACAACTGTTATAAACATATTCAGTAGCATCATCGTCGAGAAACATTCAATGCAGCTGTGCCAGCAGTACATTTTTGTTAACAAAGTGTTTTAAGGAAGATCAGGCAGTGTTCATGTTGCAAGTTACAGCGCACACTGAGTTATAAGGCCTTGACTTTCATGGGCATGGAGTCAAAAATCCTCCACACAATCAGATTACAGGAGCCTTAATGCTACTGTATATTAGCATACAGAAGAAAAAATAAATCAGCTGTAGTAACACTTCAAATACAAAGTTCTTTCAATGTTACTCTGCTTTTTCCCCTAACCAAACCATTTTATCACTCAAGCCTGCATCAAAAAACATTCAAGTGGCCAAGTGTTTTTAAAAGTACATTAACTCCTTACTTAAAGAAGACAAATTAATAAATCTTTGTCACACAATTACCTGAAGAGTTCCTTTGCTTCAAGGAACTGAAGCTGTGCAAACTGTATAAAACCTGCTTGCTGCAGGATTCGTTTGTACATTACCTATAAAAGAGAAGGAGGGGAAAAACTATTATATTTGTAAGGAGTTATTTACATGATGCTAGTCAGAGCTGCAACAAGCATATCATAAAAACACTGAACACGTGACCTTCAACCAGAAACATTAAGTTGCATGCAAAAATAAAAACATGACCTTCTATACTTTAAACTGTAAGTACCCCAATATACTCCAAACCTGTTGCTCAGAGTTACTTGCACAGATGTGTGTAAAAATAACACCGTCCAGAAGTACTTACTAAAAAGCAAGTCAACAAGCAGGAAATTTACGTTTTCTTATTCAAATATTGACTTATCTAACATCAGTCTGACCTGCCTTGAGCTTTTCTTCATGGTATTTGTAAATGTGAACGCCAATAGTTGAAGTTCTTGTAAATCACCAGACTAAAAGAGACTTAAGCTCAAGGGTCCCAGCCAAATACACAGCCAACTCTCTCCTCTTCTGACCTTACTCCTCCAGCAACCTTGCTGGTTATTTTCATAGCCTCTTTCCCAGTTATGATCATATTTCTGACAGTTATATTTTTATAGTAAACACTTCTAAAGTAGCTCAATTTATCAAATATAGGATACATTATGAAATGTCCATAAAATATGATTAAAAAGCACAACTAAAGCATAAGGAAAGCAATGTGTTACGAAGTTTTATTGTTGAGACAAAAAAAAAAAAAAAAGATTTTACAAAAAAAAAATTCACTTAAAACCAAACAAGTCTACTTTAAATGCTAGGTTTTGGTTTTGCTGTTTTTTAAATCTGCATGGTGAATTAGTTACCACTAGATTAAATGTAGCTCAAATATTTCCAATGGCAAAAAGAGAATTACTGAAAGAAACCTAAACTGTGATTTGCAAATCATCCACCATTTGTGCACACAGGTAGCCATTCCAAACGCTCTCAATTTTCCCCTTCTACTTCTCCACGAATACGTTGTTTTCTGATGTCTGACAGAGTACATATATGCTGTTGCTAGTACGAGATTCCCATTTTCAATGAGAACACCCAGAGAAGTTGCCATACATTCAGGAACACAGGCAGGAATTGCCTCAAGCAGGGTAGACTGATACTCTAATCACTGATTTTTCACCTTGATTAAAGATGGTAGATTTACCAAGAGAAAAGCTTGGCTTAAGTCCATTTAGTTTGTGCATACTCTACTAGTGTATTATCACAAGGAAACACTTAGCCTAGCCTTGATCATTAGTAAACCATTAAAATCTATTTCTTTGCATAGTTGTGGGACTTCTCTTGCCTCCCCAGTGTTGAGGAGAGAAGGGAGAGATTTACAACTGTGTTATTTCACCAATAAATTGAAATCTGCCAACTGACGAATACCTGTCTGGTCAGTGGATACAGACAGAAATCCTTTACTGGCAACAATCTGCATCTTGTACCAAAAAAACTTTGAAACCTGACCTGAGACTTGCTAGGGAAGGCTAGAGTACAAACATTGCTCATTCTGCTAGAAAAAACAAAATTAAAAATGTTTTTTTTTTTTTTTTTGAAGTCTACTTTCAGTTTTTCCAATGGAGGGACCACTAATATTTACACATTAGGAATTAGGATATTGGAATTAAGTTTGAACTGACCTAACACACTGAAGACACTGCCTTATATAGCATATAAGTATAGCATAGTCTGTACAGCAATCTTTTCAGCCAGAAGTTAAAAAGATCTCACTGACAATTTAAGTACAGGCCTAAGAAATCAGCTTTAAATTTAAACTGATTAAGTTGTATTCACTTTCATTTAAGTGTTGATGCTTCTTCACTTGTCCCTTGCAGTCAGGCTACAAAACATCCTCAGGCAAAAGCTTTCTCAACTTTTAAAAGATACACTGATAATATATGGAGTATTTGTGTATATTTTCAGCCAAGATAAGTATAAGACATTAAAATGCCTCAAGATTACGGAAGCTACAGATGCGCAAAATACTACAGACTTTCCCAGGCTTTTAAAAACAGGCTAGATCTATATGCCAACTGCAAATTGTTCATTTTTGCTTATGATACAAAAGTCATCCTGAGTTCTTCCAGACTCATTTGCCAGAACAGCCCAATTGGCATATTTTAAAAAGGTACTAAGTTACAGTCTGAAACATTTAAAGCATTATTTATTCCCCTTCCATTTTTGGAAGAACAACTACAGGACTCGAAGTGCCTTCTATACTGCTGACTGAATTCAACAGTAAAATAGTGAGAATAAAAGTTTTGCTGCAGAAACATGAATCAAGATTTGTATTAGTTTGTATCAGAAAAAGCACTAGTAAACAGAAAGCTGACTGCTGAAGCAACCTTAGCTATAGCAAAGCCTTAATTCTCCCAGCTGCTAGAAAAATCTTTTCTAAGATGATCAGAATTACCGAAAGTATTGCCAAAAAAGATTCTTTCTAGAAAGTTACTTCAGTTTTTCATCAGGTTTGTGTGCAGTTAACAAGTTTTTTGAAACTAGAGAGAAATGAGAGGCAAAAAAAGAGATACCTATGCAAGATGTGTGTCAATCTAACCAAGGTCTTCACTACCATCAACCATGATTTCTGCAAACTTCAGCTGTCCTGAAAAATTAATAAGTAGCGTTCAGTCATTTCATGGTAGCATGGTAGAAAAGCCTTTCCATTCTTCTATCAAAAAAATGATATCCAGCAAAGCTGTCTTCCTTGCACCTCTTTTGCTTATCAGCTTTTACTTAATGATAACTCCTGATGCTCAAAGACAAAGAAATTTTCATGTAACATAGAGAAACTTACAGTTTGCAGGAACTGTGTGTTACATAACACGTTAGAGCTACTAAATGCATGACCTGCTTCTTCCCATGAACTAAACATTGGCTGTACAAACAATTCTGAGAATGCAGCACTGCACTGTTTCAACGTCACTATCATTCTGCATTATTGGCATAAACATATTTATGCTGATATAAATGGAGTGTGCAACTGTGTGTGCACGCAATGACAATGCAGTATTCAACCGAAGGAAAAAACCCTATGTCCTCAAGAACTCTCTTGACTGAGTTCAAGTCTCATAGAGATGGCAAAAGCCATTCCAAATTGGGGAAAATACAGCAGCTTATGGAAAATGACAGCATTGTACTAACTGTATTAAACAATTACAATCACCCTTCTGCATGGACAAATTATAGCTGCTGGATCAAGAATCTTAATTCAACACCTCTCTCCTCCTACCCCTGCTAGTATAAAATTGCAGAATAAGGCCTTGAATGTGTTGGCTATACAGGAATCAGTAAAGCTTGCAAAACAGATACCTGAAGGTACTTATTAGGTAGGAGTTAGTGATTATGTGATCAGTTAAAAGTATGCCAAGGAAATGATGCAAGAGATGCACGTAAGGCGTGTAATTTGGATTTACTCCATCAGGTTTATGTTAGGGGGGACTACAGTAAAAGGAAGACTGATGTGCTTGTATCAAAACTGTAATGACAGCATTCATTATCAGAGGCACATTAGAAAGCAAGCTCAATGCATTACTTTTCCAACTACTGATGCGTTCCGAAAAATCAGACCAACTTGTCAACAACAAAGCCAAGTTGAATCATTTTAATGAGTCACTGGGAGACTCCATCAATTTAAGTTGGTTAACATCAGTCTCAAGATAGAACTCCAACAACAGGTTATTTTGCTCACAAGTAAATTTTCTGTTTTTCAGTCATAGCATTGACCTAAAGTAACTGAATACCCTTAAAAGTACAAAGTCGGAAAAATAACTTACAATACTCTTGGAAACAGTAATCTCAGGAAGCAAGACATAGATAAGTGCGTATAAGGTACCTGTAAACAAAAAGTAACTTATCCTAAAGACAGAAAAACCCTAGAAGTAAGAAAACTTCAGAGGAATTAAGTTTCACATGATGAATTTTAGATAGTGAATGGCAGCTAAATCTGTGGGAAAAAAAAAGCATTTCCCACACTACATCCTCAGAAACTCGAAACGTGGAAAACTAGAGGTCATCATAAATAGAAGACATTTTAACCACACATTCTGTCCTCACAGCAGGGTTTTAGTTTGCCTCTTTAGATTGCAGAGGAAAAATTAGACAAAGATGCAATGCAAAACAAATCAAACATAATTTTGAATTTGCTGAGATAATTTTCAGTACTTCAGCATTTTTCAAGTACTTCCAGATAGTTGTACCTTACTAAAAGGTGCTGGAAAACACTTTTCCAGCCAACATTTTTACTTCCAGCAATCTCCCAGCCAATCATTCTACAGAAGAATTAAGGATCAAAGTGAAAGCTCCTAAAATCTTCATTTTGTTTAAGGATTTCTTTCCAAGAGCACTGAACAAAATTTAAGTATTCCAATATAAACAAAATTACAAACTTATTAAAATTAAAATATATACGCTGTGATAGACTAAATTCATTTTGGTCCACTGTGATTTTATAATTTCCACAGTCATGTACCAAAATTTAAATGCCTCCTAAGCAAACTGAAAATAATGCAACAGATGTCATTTTGATATCAATGAAATACTCCAAAGCATCTAGAAAAAAAAAATTATTTTAGCTCTGCATATAGATTTCCTGCAGATTACAGATCAAAAGGAAAGAAACCATCAAATATTAATTTGCATACTTGGTGAACGGATTACTTATAATACAAGAGATTTCACACTGTTTTACCCAAGTTTCAGTCTCTAAATCACAGATAGGAGCAAACTGAGTAGCACACAAAATAAACCAGAGGTAGAAGGAAAGGAGTACAAATCTCTTAACACTAACCAAAGAGCTACTAAGATACTTTTCTACTCCACAAAAATCTTAACCATTCCATTACACACCAGTACAAGCTCAGAACTAGGATGTGTTTGTTTTAGATTTCCCATCACTTAACTTCAAAGTTGAAATATTGTGGAGTTTAAGGTGCGGTGATAATGTCCAATAAAAAAGTCAAACTTAAAAATCCGGATGTTGGAAATAATGTATACTTTTTTTTTTAAACAGCAATAACTACTAACAACTGAATGTAGAGCTAGAGTAAGCACTGCAATGTTTTCTTCTATCACTAGTTTTCTGGTTTTAAGTTATGAATGAGGGAAAAAAAGAATACCAAAAAACGGCAAACACCAACACTCAGCTCTGCATACGTCACAGCTGTTACAAATAAATCAATTCAGCAGCACATTTCCTCAGGCTGAAATCATAAGAGGCATTTGTAGATTCCAATGTGAATTTCTCTCCGATCCTATCCAGCCATTCGACCATTGGTATGTATGGCCCACTGTGAACTTACATTTTCATGAAAATTAAAGTAAGGACAGACCTGAAATTTCTCTTTTGGAATATTCCTTCGAGCTCCTTTTGCTAGGACAAGGGCTTCTTCCACTCTGCGGCCAGCCAGAAGATCCTGAATCTGTTTTTCCAAAGGTAGTGGCACCAAGATATACACACCTTTATTAGTAGCAACAATCACCTTTCCTGGACAAAGCAAACAGACATGCAGTTTATACTCACTACAGAGAAAAAAAACAACATCTCAGAAATAAGCTTTAATATTTAAAAGAACTGAAATAGGATTAAAGTTTTAAAACTTATCTTTGTTGGTACCGTATTGCCCAGATAGCATAGGGCAGCTTACAGGTAAACTCATACTAAGATAATAAGCTTATTTATTTACAGCAGATTTGTCCCACTCTGAGTAAATTAAACTGTTTACCATCTCTTATGATGAACTAAGGCATACAGGTCATCACTTTAAAACCAGATTCAAGAGAACAGGCTTAAATGACCGTACTTCCTCAGGCTTACATAAGGAAATTGTAAGCTATACAAAGGTAACAAGTAACATACAGTTCATAGTACTAAAGTTTGTGGCTCTCCTCGAAAAAGAAAAAAACCCAAGACTAGCTATGCAATTTATTCCATATTTAAGGCTTTAATTGAAGAGTAGATCATTAAAAAATTTTGTATGTCTGCTTAACAATTCTTTATAAAATACCCACTTCTGAAGCTTTAACACAGGTATTTTAGACAGGAGTCCAAAAGAACAATTTTAAGACATTAAAACTTTGCCAGGAGAACCAGCAGACAAACATCTGCAGCACACAAGTATGAACTCATAACATTAAGTTAATACTGCTCCTTTGCAAGAAAATAAGTTACACGAAATCTCCAGGGCCACACATTCCTGTGCAATTTGACAATTTCAGCACATCCAACATATTGTTAGAAGCACTGAATTTTGGGTGACAATTTTTCCTATCACAAACTGCAGGAATCTAAAGACAAAAACATTTGCAATGAATAAGTTACAACAGTTAATATGCTTGCTAGATATTTTATTTAAATAAAATAAAATTAAAACCAACAAGTGTAAGTCACTGTGCTCACAGCGGTGACTGTTCCACAATTATTGGTACAAAAGAAAAACTGTTCTCTTTATACCTTCAAAATCCTGTAGAATGTGACCTTCTTTAAATGGCAGGGTTTGCTTTTGCTGCTGGTCCAGCATGCTGTGCACAGTAATGAACTCCTCATCCAGAGCAACCACATAAGGAAAGCACAAAGCTGCTCCAATCACGTTCTCTGACCAGTGCACAGGAGCACGCTGTGAGATGCCGTCCACAGTTGCAAACATTCCTACAAAAAGAAAAAAGCCTGAGGCTCACACTAATTGACGACTGTTCCCCCCATCAACATTGATACCAAGGTATAGAAATAGCAAGTCTCAAAACAACAGATGCAGTATCAGATGGCACAAGGACAGTGTATCATACCTCCCTGGATCCTACACACCTGTTGGTTTGTTCTGTTCAAAATTTTTCTTTATCCTATACCCACAAACACCATATAGAATAAAAAGAGAGGAATACTGAAAAAACTAACAATAATTAATCAGATTATTTAAAAAATGCCATGCTGTTCAAGTTCATTCCAAACCACAAACATTTAGTGAGACCTGGTATTCAAACAATACAAACAATACTGTCCTAGTAGCAGCTGCAGATCTGTGCTGTCTGACTTATCCCACAGTATTTGTTCCCTGTAATATCATATGTGCAAAGAAGATGTCAGTCTACACACAGTTATTTACTTCACTTTTGCCATGGCAAAATTCTCATAAAATGAGAGTCAAGTTCCTTCAGAAGAGTCACTTCCTGGAAGGCATGTTTTGTTTTGTATTTGTTTTGTAACCATTTGAAAAAAAAATTCAGAGACTACATATAAAGCATATTTTCACATAAGCCAAGCACAGAATAAGAACTTCTTTAATATCCCAATGATATCTACACCGTCTTCAAACTAATGATACTAAATCTAGTATCTTCAGTTAATTTGTGTTCTTCTCTATCATGTTCTTCCTTATTTATTCTGTTCCTCCTCCCAGCTTAATAAAAGTTTGACTTGCTTCCAGATCATACGCCTTTGCTTCTATTTCTTGCACTTGGTATTGCCCAATTCTACTTCCTAAGACTCTTCTATAATATTAACTGAAGGAATATTCTAGTCCAGATTTGCAGATGTTGTTCAATAATTCTTTGACAGTTGAACCATACTGAAGCACGGCGTAAATTTCTTTTTTAAACATGAAAGCATACAACTTAAAAACAGTATTCTCATTCCACTAAAAAGACATGCCTATGAAAATTGTTCTTCGGCAGGAGTGAGCCACTTGACAGCTGGCAGAACAAGCCTGGGCTCTAAAGGATAGAAGAGATTAAAAGATTACATTATTCAATTTACAAAAGCTCTTCCAAACAGAGGATAACGAGGCAAGGGTGAGGTAAGGGTAGCTGGGTAGCAGTGCCATACTGAAGGGAAACAACCCCCCTCACTCCTTCCCAGTTTCCCCCAAAAAATAAAAAGCAAACAAAACAGATGGTTGCAGAGTTTTACAGAACTACGGTGCAGAAACTAAGCTTATGGATCTTTTAATGCAGCTTTGAAATTACCAACCCTTTCCCTTGACTAAGGTTGCTACACAAAGCTAGGATTTCACATCTGACTACTAGCAAATGTTAGTTACTTTTACACTATAATGATCAGCTTTTCAATCAGAGCACTCTGCAGAACATGCTGTTTTGACATAATGTAAGAATAACAAGGTCAACTTGGACTGTATGGCTCAGAACTGAAATTTTATGCAAGGCTGACTGTGCTATCCATTTTTAATGCCTTTCAGTTGTTACTCTTTGCGCTACAATCCCTATTCAAAAACTGGGAAGAAAACTTCAGATAAGTATGTGCTAACCAGTAGCAAAGTCAGGAATATCTGAAATATAAATTGTTAAGATTTTCTGTTTCTTTGATATTATACATTTGTTCATTTTCTGAAATCAGAGCTCTTTTATAGGTCATTAAAAAACCCTTGAAGGAAGTGAAAAGGTATGCATAGCAATGCACAGTACTTTTCCAACTCGATGTCTATCTTCGTTCCTCAGCTCTCCATAGCTGGGGCTTCTGTGGCAGAACGATGCAATTTCCTGCCTTCACCAAACTCTCACCTAGGGATAACACGGCACCTATAAAAAAGCCATGGTTTCTAGCTAAGCACAGGAATGTACTTTATGAAAGAGATGAAGTCACTAATCAAT
The DNA here is from genome assembly GCA_013396635.1 of Penelope pileata. Lineage (NCBI taxonomy): Eukaryota > Metazoa > Chordata > Aves > Galliformes > Cracidae > Penelope > Penelope pileata. The sequence goes on from WBMW01001616.1 coordinate 30,987, forward strand.
TTCATACCAGAATTGCACATGCTACCCAAAGGTTACAAAAGTAACCCAAAACACAACTACACTGTTTTCAGCACTAAAAGATCTAGAAATCTGTAGAACCACAGAAAGAAAGAACAATTCAAGTTTAAGGACTACAGGAGGACATCCAGTCCAACCCTCTGCACTCAGCGCAGGACCAACTTCGATCAGGTTGCTCTGGGCTTTGTCCAACAGACTCTGGAGTGTTGTTTTTTGGTTTTTTTTTTTTCATTTTCAAAAGAGTTTTAGTGAAAATATCTGGAAAAAAGTAAATTAAAACACCATTATTATTTTCTTGTTTAAAAAAAGCAATATGAGAACTTTTGGTTATCATGAAAGTTGACAGCATGAGGAATACTACAAGGGAGTGAAAACAGGAAGGAAACATGTTGGCTACTGTTGACTACCCTGCTTTATACAGTATCACCAACTGTGAAAAAATGCACTGCATAACCTTTATGAATCATTCTGCTGAGCCCCAGTGCTTGTCCTAAGTTAGGGCACAGCTGTCCATTCATAGGCTACTCAAATGCTACACAACTGCTGAAACCATGCACCGCTGAGAAGAGTTTATGCTGGAAAAGCAAAAGGAATCAATCAAAATTAAGTATTTAAGATTTGTATTATTAAACATAGAATCATAGAATCATAGAATGGTTCAGGTTGGAAGGGACCTTAGAGATCATCTTGTTCCAACCCCCCTGCCATGGGCAAGGACACCTCCCACTAGACCAGGTTGCCCAAAGCCCCATCCAGCCTGGCTTTGAATACTTCCAGGGAGGGGGCATCAACGACTTCCCTGGGCAACCTGTTCCAGTGTCTCACCACCCTCACAGTGAAGAATTTCTTCCTTATATCCAGCCTAAATCTACCCTCTTCCAGTTTATAACCATTACCCCTTGTTCTGTCATTATCTATCCTTGTAAAAAGCCCCTCCCCAGCTTTCCTGTAGGCCCCCTTCAGGTACTGGAAGGCTGCTATCAGGTCCTTAAAGTCATGGTACAGTTGCAATTGGAAGGGACCTCTGGAGATTGTCTCGCCGAACCCACTAGAGCAGGTTCAACTAAGTTGCTCAAAATCCAATTCAGCCAGGTTTTAAGTACCTTTGAAAACAGACTCCACGTCCTCTTTGAGTTCCATACTTTGACCACCACCAGAACGCAGTTTTTTCTTGTTTACATCGAGTTTCCTGCATTTCAGTTTGTACTCATTGTCTCTCAGCCTTTCAACAGATACAGCACCACTGGAGCAGAAACTGACTCTGCTGCCTTTACTGTGTCCCCATAAATGTTGGTAAGACCACAGCAAGCCTTCTCTTCTTCAGACTGAACAGTCCCGAGGTTTCTCAGACTCTTCTCATACGAAATGTTGCAACCAACTTCCTATCAGACACTCTTCCCTGTTTTGTATCACATGCAAGCTTGCTGTAGGTGCAATCTACACCACTATCCATGCCATTAATATTAGCATTGCCCCACAGGGAACATGACTAGTAACAGACCTTGAGCAGGACTTTGTGCTGCTGACTGCAACCCTATGAGTCAAGATTTCAATTCATCTTACTATTTACTTTGTTCTTCATCTGTTTGCCTATGAGAATGTTATGTGAGACAGCATCAAAAGCCCTGCTGAAGTCCGCAACATCACTATTCTCCCCTCATCCACCAAGCTAGGCACCTAATCATAGAAGGCTGGTCAGGCAATTTTTCTTCTCTAAATCCATGTTGATTAATCCCAATCACATTCTTGTCCTTCACGTGTTTGGAAATGTGGAAACNAAGTCATGGTACAGTTGCAATTGGAAGGGACCTCTGGAGATTGTCTCGCCGAACCCACTAGAGCAGGTTCAACTAAGTTGCTCAAAATCCAATTCAGCCAGGTTTTAAGTACCTTTGAAAACAGACTCCACGTCCTCTTTGAGTTCCATACTTTGACCACCACCAGAACGCAGTTTTTTCTTGTTTACATCGAGTTTCCTGCATTTCAGTTTGTACTCATTGTCTCTCAGCCTTTCAACAGATACAGCACCACTGGAGCAGAAACTGACTCTGCTGCCTTTACTGTGTCCCCATAAATGTTGGTAAGACCACAGCAAGCCTTCTCTTCTTCAGACTGAACAGTCCCGAGGTTTCTCAGACTCTTCTCATACGAAATGTTGCAACCAACTTCCTATCAGACACTCTTCCCTGTTTTGTATCACACGCAAGCTTGCTGTAGGTGCAATCTACACCACTATCCATGCCATTAATATTAGCATTGCCCCACAGGGAACATGACTAGTAACAGACCTTGAGCAGGACTTTGTGCTGCTGACTGCAACCCTATGAGTCAAGATTTCAATTCATCTTACTATTTACTTTGTTCTTCATCTGTTTGCCTATGAGAATGTTATGTGAGACAGCATCAAAAGCCCTGCTGAAGTCCGCAACATCACTATTCTCCCCTCATCCACCAAGCTAGGCACCTAATCATAGAAGGCTGGTCAGGCAATTTTTCTTCTCTAAATCCATGTTGATTAATCCCAATCACATTCTTGTCCTTCACGTGTTTGGAAATGTGGAAACATCTTTGAAACAGATTTTCTTCATCACATTTCCAGGGACTGAGATAAGACTGACCAACCTGTAGATCTCCCAGATCCTCTCTGCTGCCCATCTTCAAGATAAGAGTGAAAACATCAGAAGACTAAAGATTCTTGAAGAAAGGTCATATCAGTAACAACTGAAGCCAAGAATACATCAAACCCCTCAGACTTCTTTTCTATGTCCTTTAGCACCTGGTCCCTGGTCACCTCCTTGCCTCACAAGTGCCTTAACACAGCTTCCAGTAGGATCTATTCCATGATCTTCCCAGGCACAGACACGAGGCTCACCAGCCAGTAGCTCTCCAGATTTTCCTTTCTCCCTTTCTTAAAAACGGGAGTGATGTTTTCCTTTTTCCAGTCATCAGGAAATTCATCTGACAGCCAAATTCAAATATGATGGAGAGTGGCCTAGCAACCACATCATCCAGCTCCTTCAGGACCCTGGGACGCATGTCATCCAGCCCCATAGACATTCAGTCTCCTGAGGCCATCTCAGACTTGCTCTTTGCTTACAGTGGGAAGGATTTTGCTCCTCCAGTTCCTACCTAGACGTTCAGGGATGCAAGAGATGTGGGAAGCCTAATTGCCAGTAAAGACTGAGGCAAAGAACTCAATGACTACCTCAGCCCTCTCCATGTCTGTTGTAGTCAGTTCTCCCCTCTCATTTATCAGAGAGGGTACACTCACCTTAGCCTCTCTCTTCTGACCAACGTACCTATAGAATCCCTTCTTGCTATTTTTCCACATCCGTCACAGAATTCAGCTCCAACTGCACCTTGATTTTCCAGATCTCATCTCTGCACATCCAGACAGCATCCCTGCTTCACTGCCTGTGCATATCCTTTTTATCCCTCAGTTTAACCAGCAGGTCCTTGCTCAGCCAGGCCGGTTTCCTGCCTCCTGGGGGATGGAGAGCTCTTGTGCTTTCAGAAAGGTGTCCTTAAAGGGCTGTAAACTGTTCCATTCTTTTGTCTCCAAGGAGTTTCCCAGGAGATCTTATCCAATAATTCCTTAAACAGACAGAAAGGGTCCGCAGGGTCCTGGAAAAGATTCACTTTCCTTTTTGTCATTTGATGCTACACAGTCTGCAGATCAAATCCTGCATCTTCTTTCCTTGGCAACACAAATCCCCAACCAAGCACACATCTCCTGCAGGCAAGTACAATAATTCCACTTGCCCCTGTCTCAGCAAGAGGCACCAGGAGCCCTTTGCAGGCCAAGGCCTGATGAGCTGCATCCTTCCCCCTGGGAGCTCAGTGAGTCATAAACCTGTCCCAGGGACAGTCAATCCAGCTAGTGCTAGGAATGTGTACCCTTTTTCCTTCAATGCTGCATACCCAAGAAACTCAGATATTTTACTTTACGATGACCATGTTAAGCAGCTGCTTGCTGCCATTCTTAACTCCAGTCTTAACACAAAAACAAATTAATCTAGTAGACAAAATGTTACTTCAAACCCTATAAACCCAAATACACTAATATAGCATACTTCCACATCAGTAACGAGAGGCTGAATTTAACATAGAAGCTCTATCAAGTGCCAAATGAGTGTGTCTTAATTGATGAGATGTACAAAAGCAAACCAAAATTAGCTCTTGAGATTTATATCAAGCCTTTCCAAGTCCATTCATTTTACAGTAGCAGCTTACCTCAAATGCCAAGATACACAACGTTTATAATATAAAGTTGCTCAACTATCTTCTTGACTTCAAAGAGACTGAAGACACCAAGAATTCTACTGAGGAAGAACAGCTAGGTGGATAGTACTAAACAAAACTGCAGTGGGCGTGGAATGGGGAACAGAAGATTAGAAGAGATCTCAGGCTGAGTTTGTTGAGGAAAAACTATATAATCAGTAACAAGCAGTCTTCATAATTCTGAGCTTAGTTCAGCTTTGCCTGTATTATGGGGAAAAAAAGCAAAGCCTAAAGTGTGTCTAGAGATGTAGAAGTGGATTTGCTTAAGATGACACGCATCGTATGTGGACAATCCACTTACACAGCGATGGTGGTTTCTATGAGTATAGGGCCTTGCTGTATAGCTCTCTTACAGGAAAACAGGTAAAAGCAAAAATCTAACTAAATACAATTCTATTTTATGAAAACATATCCATTCTTCTAAAAATAAATAAAACCCAAGCAGCTGAACAGAATCTGGTTTCATTCATAAAAAAGAAGATTAAATGGGATCTTAGAAGCAAGCCAAAGTGAATATTTCCATACAGTCAATTCACAAATTTTAACTTTCACCACACTACTAAATAGGTTAATGCTCATAAATGTATGTCCACAATTAAAGTAACAAACAGCTCTTATAAAACTGTGCAATCAAGACAACTTAGAAAAGTCTTAAATCTGGAAAAAACAATTTCATCTTGGAACATCCTTAATTCACGCAAGCTAGAATCTCCACCTCTTTAAATAAAAACTGGTGAGTTGATACACACCTCAGATTCTGGTCACAAAATTCAATATAAGGAACTGATTACACTCTTCTTTTTCTTTGGAATTTATAAAAATAACAACAACAGCAAAAACAGCAAAACCACCCCATGCAGATCCCTGAATAAAGGACTTAGGTATTTGAGATCTATTTATGTCATGTTATTTGTAATGTGTTAGGGAAGATAAACAAACTGCATCTCCTAAATGTGGAGTCATATGGCAAACAGCATGAAAGTATTATGCCTCTGGTCTGTCAGCTCCGGGATATTGCAGCTTTTCCAAAAAAAGCTCCAGATTACTGAACTCAGCATAGTGTTGGTTTAGACAAATTGCAGCAGCATTAGTCTTTAAAAGGATCTGTCTATTAGAGGAGAGTGCTATTTCTCATGATCTAGCTCTGTTTTTGCAATACTTAATCATTTCCTGTAATACAGAGCTGAAAACTACTGCTAAAAAATAAAGCAAAGGGAAATATCAACACTGGCTAGCACGACAACATCTCTAGTCAGTACAGAATTTACTTCTACAAGAGCTGGGATGCAGTTTAGCTCCCCTAACATTTCTTATTAGTGCTGTAGTAAAACATCTATTTGTGAGTCTTCTACCACTCTGCAAGTCAGTTTGAACTCCTCTGAGTAGCAGAGGAAGAAAAAGTTCACTTGTCTACTCTAATTTAACAAATTTATAGCAACATGGGGCTTTTCAAACCCAGTCTGGCTAGTCACTGCAGACAGGTTATCAGCCTTTGAAACTGCACTTGGTACCAACCAAGTTTTGCTCACTCTGGGCTGGGAAGATACTACTACTTACCCTGTCAGCTGTCTACCTAGACGTGAAGCTTTCTACAGAAGTGATTAAAATACAAATAGCCAGATCTTTGTGCATTAAGATGACAGGAAAGCAATACTCATATTTAGAACCATCAATTTACCATTTACCTTTCTATGTCAACATTCCAGTACAGCCCTGTGAAGAAAAGCATCGTTACCCTGTAACTAACTTAGGTAACTAACAGTAACTTAAGCTTGACTCACAAGTACAAGAACTTAAAAAAGGATAACCTTAGTCTCACCTAGCCCTCCAGGACCAGCCAGCAGGAACTCTTGTCGGCCTATTCTTTTCACAATTGGCCGCTTCTCCTCGCTGCAGTAGGGAAATAGATCCTGGGAGACGCCAGTATTGTAATTCAAAATGATATACTGTGTAGTAAGTGCAAGACATAAGTAATAACCATCTACAGCCACAGCACAGGGTTGCTCTGGAGTAACCACTTCCTTAACTATCTGCACCCTGTCTTCAAACACCATGAACATTTGAATGGTCCGTCGCTTGACTGAGATAATGCAGACTTCAACACAGAAAGGGTCCCCACTCACAGGATTCTCATTTAAAGTGAATGTCACCGCTCCTTTGATTCTGGCGCCAGTGGGGACGGGTTCCAAGTTCATCATATTAACTAGTGTTATTGTATTGTCACAAAGCACAAGCAGCCTGGTGAGTGCAGAGGCTGCTTTCAACTCACTCACAGGCTTCTTGAAGCCCAGGTACTTATGCAGTTGCTTGGTGGCAGCAAAAGTTATTTTTCCAGCTGTCGATATCTTCTCATCCAACAGAAAGTGATAGATAAAGCAGTCGTTGGTTCCAACGTAGAGGTTCTTTCCACAACACTCGATGCATTCGATGTTGATGTGGTTTTTGTCTCCCATTAACATCTCCCGCTCAACAGCAGAAACGAGCTTGAAAGCTTTCACACTCATTGTGTCTTCCGGGTGATCTGATTAAAGAGGAAAAAAGTTACTGACTTCCATGCACACAATCAAACACTAGAGACAGAAATTTAACAATCACCAGTACAAAAGCTTAACTGTTGCATTTTTTAATGGTCTGCACTCTTACTTCCAACCAGATTACACAAGCCAGAACGAGCACATTAACAATAACAGAAATGATTCCATTTCTGTGCTTTCACCACACACCTTTCCTGAAGCAGACCCACAACAGCACCCGGCTATTTTGAACGCGACGCTTTCTCCAGACAGAAGGCAGCACGCTGCTGGCTCTCAGACACCTGGGCACTACAAGGGGTTTACAAACATCACCTGCAGCTAAAAAGATACAAGCTTGGGCTCTCAGATTTCTAAAGAAGCCACAAGCCGCTTAGCACCACAACATCTCAGGTTGCTTTACATTTTATTTGATAAAATTGAGGCCTAGTAGCACTTCCTATAGTGAAATATCATATGCAGATTCCATTCAATGCATTTCCTATCTACTTCCAGCAGCAACAAGTGTACCTAACTTCCCAGTCACTTTCATAGTTTATGCAAAGCACCACCCAACTCACCATAAAAGTGATTTTTTTTCCTCCTGTTCTTTCTTTTTTTTGTGATATCAGAGTGTCAGTTTTATTCAGTGCTACTCAGTCTCTGTATCAGACTGTACTGGTAAGCGTTAGGCAGTATCACACAGAGGATTTGGAAGCATGGCCCACAGAGCACTCACTAAGCTTAAGAAGCAAAATCACTGAAGTTCCAAGAGTCTTTGTCCACTACTATCAAAGATAAACTTCTGGATTGGTTGTAAGTGCTCTGCAGCACTTCTAACATTGCTGTTCTGCAAACCACGCCTTCCCTGTTACAATCCAGCGCTGCCAAGGGACAGATCCAGTGTATGAAGCAGTTAATAGTCTCTACAAAACCGTTGGTGTAATTTTACTGTACTACAGACTTGTCTGTCTTTCACATGGAACCAGAAGGGAACTCTGCTGAACGCTCCACAGAACAGACGAAGAACTGTTGACCAGAATTAACCACCTTTCAGCATGCCATGACTGCTCCGCAATGACTGTTTTTTCAACAAGAAATAACCTCAATGGATTTGAGACACAACACACACACCTATTTCTAGTCCGTATGTTCAGGGGAGGCATGAGATCTCAAATGGAATTTCTGAACATCAAAATGCTCTTGTGAGTCATCCTGAAAGTAAACGTAAATAGTAAAAATGGATTCAGCTTTAAATTACTGCATCTAAAAAAAAAAAAAACAACTAACAAATGAGCACTTTTGATTTTACAAGGCAATACTGAAAATCATGGCAATAGTTTCTAAACTGAATAGGAAAGGGTAGGCTCCTAACCACAGACAATCAGTGGCTGAAACTAGGCCGAAGGAGGAACCTGTCCAGGAACAAATAAACAAGGACTAGTGACAGGACAAGGGGGAATGGTTTTAAGCTGAAGGAGGGAAGGTTTACATTAGACATTAGAGAAAAGTTCTTTACCGAGAGAGTTGTGAGGTGCTGGCACAGGCTGCCCAGAGAGGTTGTGGATGCCCTGACCCTGGACATGTCAAGGCCAGGTTGGATGGGGTCCTGGGCAACCTGATCTAGAACCAGATCTGGAGGTTGGTGGCCCTACCTGTGGCAGTAGGGTTGGAATCTGATGATCCCTGGGGTCCCTTCCAACCCAGGCCATTCTATGATTCCAACAAGCCATGGGACAGCAAGAGAACAGTGCTTTCATATGCCAAGAACTCCCTAGTTAGAGGGGATTTCAGATGGGGTTTCCACACCATTTCCAAAGGGCACTCTCACTCGGGGTTCCAATTTGCCTGCTGACCTCCAACACCGGCAACAGGCAGGCGCTGAGGCGCGCCCCAAAGGAGGCGGAAGGCCGCACCCGCCCCGGGCAGCGCAGGGCCGTGCCCCCAGCGCTGCCAGGAGAGACGCGGGGCACTGCCCCCCAGCGCTGCCCACCGCCGGCACGCACCGCCCGCACGCGGCCATTTCATGCCTAGGGGCATTTGGCAGCCCCAGCCCCGGCCCACCCAGGCTGCGCGGCCACTTCGGCGCCGGGAACGACGGCGGGACCCGAGCTGCGCCCTCCGCGCTCACTCTGCAGGCCCACGGCCGCGCTGGCAGCCTCACGTCCGCTCCGCTCCACGCCCCCGGTACCTGCGAGAGCCCGGCGCTGCCACACCACGAGCCAGGCCCGCCGCTCCGAGCCCGCGGCGCCGGCAGCCGAGGCCGCACCGGGCCGGAGGCCGCGCTGTCAGCGCCCGGGCCTGGCGGGGGCTTCGCTTCCGGTGCCGCCACAGCCCCGCCCGGCGCCAGCGTCACCGCTTCCCTCAAGGCATGGGCGGGGCAGGCGCGGCGAGGCGCCTTCCCGTCACGTGGTGGGCGGGGACTCAGTGATCCCCGCCCACTAAGGGGCTAGGGCGGGAGCATTGCCGCTTACGTCATATGGTCTACGTCACATCCAGTGTTACACCCGCCCCCCCGCACCTGTCTGCCTTGTGGGAAGCCGGAAGCGGGCCGCCGGGGGGAAGAAGATGGCGGCGCAGGGTAGGGGAAGGGTGGGTGGCGGCAAGGAGGAGCGGGCGGCGGGGCGCTCGGATTCGGAGCTGCTGCTGCACCCGGAGCTGCTCTCGGAGGAGTTCCTTCTGCTCACGTTGGAGCAGGTGGGCCCGGATTTCGTCCGGGAATGGGGCGGCGGCTCCTGGGGCGGGGCGGGAGGTGTACGATGCGTGGTCCTGGCCCCGGCCCTACCCCGGGTAGGGCTCCGGCTCTGCAGGCCCTGTGGGCTTTCGCGGCCGTCCCCTTTGTTCTTCCGTCGTATTCTACAGGAGCACCCCTTACCCGAGTGCATACTGGGGGTTTTCTCTCAGTGTCTCTCTGCTCTCCAGTTTTCGTATCGCTCTTCACAAGAAGCGTTCGAGGAAGAAAAGGAAAAAAAGGAGAGCTGTGCTCTGCAGGTTGGGTGCTCGCCTAAAAGAAGGCTGCAGCCTGAGAGCTGTCCCCGTGTTTTCAGAGGGGCTGTTTGAGCACTGCTGCTGCAGCTGCAGGGGAGCAGTTCATCCAAGTTAGCCTGTCCATGAGGCAGCCTTGGCATGCAGTAGGGCTGTCCGTGGAAAGGGAGCCTTTGCTCTCTTAAAATTGCTCTATGCATGCTTGGTGAATTAAAATAAACACAATCTATGTAATCCGTAAAGTTGGTGTGTAAGTACAGCTAATGGAAAAATCTGGGGCTGAAAGTGTGCCATGGGCTGTTCTGGATGTCTGAGGCTTCAGCTGATGTGATTTGGAGTACTTGGCTGCTGCCTCATCTGCAGATTTTAGGTGAATGGAACAGTGGTCATCTGAGGGTTTTGTATGAGCTTGCTGAGTTCTTGTATGCTCACAGAAGGATGGAATATCCTGAGCTGAAAGCGATCTGCGAGGGTCGTTGAGTCCGACTGCTGGCTCTTGGCCGTGTAGTTCATGTGCACAGAAGTAGAGAGTTTATGTCCAGGTCAGAAGTCATAAAGTGTTGTCAAGACCAGTAGCAGCAGAGACTTGACCTGTTCTCAGTGACAGCTGGTTTGTGTGAAGCCAGCGTTTTTTTCTCTTCATAAATTTGGTAGAAAGTGCCAAAAACTTGTTTTCACAACCTTGTTTATGATAGAAAGAAAATTGCTGTTGTCTTGTAATCACCGGTTACTTGAAATATCTCATGAATGTACACGTATGGAACTGGGGAAGCAGAGCTCTGTGTCTGGGAGTTTGAACTGCATTATGCTCTAGTTGCCTGGTTTTTGGAAGAATTAAAGCGTTGCGCTTCTGGGAAGCGCATTTAAGAGTGTGTGAAAATCTCAGTTATTAACAGCAGGTCTGATAACTTACTTTTTCTTCTACTGCTATATTTATTGGGGGAAAAAATTGAAGAGTTTGCATAATGACGCGTTATGGGGGTGACCTGTGCGAGTGAAGATGCTGAGCTGCCCACGGCTGGTTCCGGCTGCCTGACAGCAATGAACACAACATGTCATACACCAAAACTTCAACCTATCAGGAACATGTGATGCTGCTCAAATGTGCTTCACAGGGAGTGACAGTGGCTAGGGGCAGGAGGCACGGGGAGAGCACATGGGAGTAGACCAATAAGGAGATGAGAGGAGAATGGGTCCTACTTCTCCATGAGAAATTGATGGTTTTGGAGACATGGCTGGCAATGCACTCTTAAAGGAGGCTCTTAAAAGGAGAGCAGGTATACCTCTGAGAGGGCTCCAGCCTGTGGAGGACCTGTGCTGAAGCAGAGACTGTGACCCATAGAAAAACCCGTACTAGAGCAGAGGAAAATGCATAAGGAGTAAGAGATGGCGGAAAGTAACGTGTAGAGAAACACCTCTTCTCCTTTCCTAGTCTCAGCATCTCTTGTTTCCAGTGTGGATTACACTTGATCCCTCCCAGTTCTTTCCATGAGACAGTGGGAAACACAGGATACTGGGATCAGCACATAATGATTTCTTCTTACGTTAGCTGCAAGCTCATCTCTTCACGTAGCTCTGCATATGCATTCTCCTGTGTCTTTTGTGTCCCCTGTCCCTAGCGGCTGCTGCCCTTTGTTAAAGGTGATTGAGCAGAGGCACCATGTCCTTCTCTGCTTGGTTGAAGCTTTGGTGTACAGTGGGTTGTTTTCATCATTTTCTGGAAATGGCTCTCACTGGCACAGACAGGGCAGTTCATGGCCTCCCATGTAGGTCACCCTTGCAGCCCCCTCACTTCTGAGACCCCAGTGTATTGGGCTTAAAGGCTACTTCAGAATGGCTTTCGAAGAATATATTTTTGTCATTAAGTTGCTTATACTTTGAATTCATCATAATAACAATTTTTTTTTTTTTTTTCTGTTTCCCACAGAAGAATATACTGGTCAAAAATGACATAAAGATAGACAAAGATGGGCTCACAGATCTCTATATTCAACATGCCATTCCCCTGCCTCAGCGTGACTTACCAAAAAGCAGATGGGGGAAAATGATGGAAAAGAAAAGACAGCAAAATGAGTTGAAAAGTGAGAATAAAAGGTAATTTAGCTTTTAGTAGGATCGATTTGGAGAATTTGGAAAAATGTGTTTAGTTTGCATTCAGTTTGCATAGTCTTCACCTGTCTGATTATTGCAACTTGTACAGGTTTTGAATGTTGTTACAGTTTATAGAGAATACTGTCAGATACTGTGTGTCAGAAATGTTAGATTCTGCTACAACAGTCATAGGGGAAAGGGGAAGAGAATCTTTTTCTTTGTCATCTAAATGTTTTTAATGGTATCTAGCTAACAGTACTTGCTTTTTATGGGTATATTTCAAAATACTTTATAAAGAAAAGAAAAATTTTGCTTCACCTTTTAAGCAGTAATGATGTTTACAGTGTTTAAGACAGATACCAAAAGCATATTTAACTGTGCTTGCTCACTGAACAGAGTTGGTCTGCTGAGTCAGGAGCGTACTCTGCAGCAGTTTTGTGTGTCCAGTTCAAAACAAACATCTCCTTTCTGCAAGAAGCAGTCTGCCTTATATTTAAAACCTTTGTTTGTATCTGATCAGAATGCAAAATCTTCTCAGGAGTTCAACTGAATGTTTTCTCCCCTCAACCTTCTGCCTGTCCAAGACTTTTAGCTTGGACACAATGTGCATGGGTGGCAGTTCAATTTTAGTTCCATCAATGCATACTAAAGAAAAAGTGGACATAAATTTTTATAATACACTTCTGCACTATTACAGCTTGTTAAGTTCACAAGTCTACTTTATCCTTACTAAGGTTTCTAACGTGGAAGAGCTAAACAAATTCTAGCTGGCAAGTGATTTCTTTTTTCCCCCCATGTGCATAGAAGATCTGTTTGTAGCTTGGTCTGTATGTGACTTCAAGATAAAAGCATGAAGTTAGTGTTCAAACAGTAAGACACTGTTGGTGTACTGAAGTAGGTGCAAAAGATTTTTTTTTATTAGGAAGTAAAGATAGCAGCCTGGATGTTTTTGGGAGAAGGAGGGCATGCTTATTTTTAGATGGGAGGAATGGTTTAATCCTCACATTTTACGTAGAATAAGTTTAGGAGCTGTTATTTTAATACACTAAAACTCATTTAGTATTTGTTGGGAAAATGGTCAGTAAAGGATGTGTCTAATCTACTTTTCTGCTTTTAATTGCTCTTAGTATTTAACATCTAGCGTGTCTGACTTAGTCTTTTGTTCTGATGTTAGATGTTAAGATTTTCCAGAAGTTACTGTTTTTGTTTGTATTGTATCTTCACACTTAAAAAATACATTGGCAAAGTACTATCTAGTTAAGCAGCTTTTACTGCTAGCATTACCAGCTCCAGAGATCTGGAAGCAGGTAATAGACTTGCAGCACTTTCAGTAAGTAAAAGTTTCACAAAGAGAACTTCAGCTATGTGATATTCATGGGAAGAATCAAGGAAGTAAAGTCATCTTTTTGGGTGCTAAGATATTATGCTTTTCTTCATAGTTGTGTTCACAGTTTAAGGAGAATTGGTGTGATGTGGAAGAGGTAGACCTTGGCATTCTTGTTTTTAAAAACAAAATGAAATCTCTAGGTATTCTGAGGCTGTAAGTTATGAGCAAGTCGAAGATACCAAGGGACGGTGCTTTTAGTTCAGTTTTAAAGTCAGATAAGCTAACTAAATAACAGGAGCTATCTGGTGCGTTCCTCTGTGGAAATAACTGCTTTTCAGAGTGTGCTAGGGTGAATATGGGGCTTGGGGATTTGATCAGGGGATTCCAGTGTGTGTTTGCATACCTCTAGTAGCAGTGGATTGGAGGCAAAAACATTAATAACTTTCACTGAAATTTAAAAGTCAGTGTTGAATATAGTGTTTAGTTCTACTGCTGGTGATTGAGGATGTGTCCTAAAAGATTTGCTGTTTATCAGCTGAGCTGCAAGTTGTTGTTATACCTCAATAACATAATCAAATATCTGAGGTCACTGATGACAGTTTATACATCTTATTTCTGAATGTTGAGCGTGCAGACAATCATAATGAATAAAACCAAAAGCACTCAATCCAACTTCAAATGGTTCAGAAAGCATTTGTGTTCAGGGACAGTTTGCAGAAATGCCTGTGGGATCATCTTGACTGCTGGAAAGAAGAGGATGGTCTGAATCTCAAGATGTAGGTGTGGTTTCTGAAGCACTGTGGAGTCTGAAGAATCTCATCCACAGACTCTCAGTCTACAGGAGCTCTGTGGCCATGCATGCTCTGGGCATGCTCATAATTTTTTCTGAATCACTTGACATGGCACTTTGGCATCCTCTGAGAACAGCTAATGAACTGAAAATACTGAGTTCAGTGCATGATGTGGCACTTAGGTTTCAAAAACATCAGCGGAAGAGGTGATCACCTGCCTGTTTTGGTAACAATTGAATGCTTAGGATAATGCCTAGGATAAACTTAGGAGCTTAAACCTACACTTCTCCCTGGTTTCAGAGCTCTGCCTTAAGTACCAGGCTAGGCTAGACAATAATAGAAACTTCCTTTTTTTTTTTTTAATTAAATTGTCCTTGCAGACAGGAGTTGGTCTGGAGGCTGTCTTGGCTGTATGAGTGATCTGAGTAATCATGTGAAACAGCAGGAACCTAGATTGCTCATGTAGAGAAGTTTTTGCTTCCTGTAGTGAAACCTGTGTGCTTTACCATGCACTATGTAATAAACAGCAGGATTAGAGCTTGTCCACCATTCAGACTGGCTGATAGTGTGTTTAGATCACTTCTCCAGTGTAGGGGATGTGCAGTAAAATTGAGGTTTCACAGATTGTCTTGGAGAAGAATACACAATCTCAAAATGGTTCTTTTCAGCAGTTAGCTAACTTCAGAATCCTTCCTCTGAAGAGTGCTGGTTAATATGCGTCCTGCTCTGAGGCTTTTAAACTTTCTATACTTCATGTAAAGAAAACCTAAGGTTCTGTGTTTTTCTGTAAGCCACATACCTAAAAATTGGATGTGACGTTTCTTGATGGTACAGTGTCTAGTTTTCTTGTGGAATTTGTCCAAAGTGTTTTTCTGGGAATGTTATCTGTATTGCTGCATGTGGTCATCTGTGTGGGTTTTACAATTCTAAGATTCAGTTTAGAATCGGTAACAATCGTGCTAATATTGCAGTTAGTTCCTATTTTACTAGTCTTCAAGCTTAAATTAAAGTTAAAAAAAACAAACAAAAAAGAAAGCTCTGAGTAGGGAAAAACATGTAAGGTATAAAAGGTTAAAAAGGTATAAAATTCCTTATTTCACGTAGTTTATAATAAATTTTTGGACAAAGCCAAAGTGGGCAAAAAGTGTAATGCTCTGTTTTTTAAATGTGTCAGCTTTTTAGACTTTTTGAGTGAAATCATACTCCTTAATTTAGTGGATGAGTTAAACACTGTTGTTGTTTCAGTGAAACCTTATCCGTGGCTAGCTGAATGCTCCTGGCCTTGGAAGCTAATCATGTTTTGCAGAAGCTCTCCTAGAAACAACATTTAGCATAGATATAAGCCAAAGAGTTGTCTGATCTCTTAACAAATGTACCCAATGAAATTAAGGTCTCTCTTTGTATCAGTTCTGGGAACCCGATGAATAGAAAAAGGAGGATTGTGTGACGTATATTGTTGTGAAGAATTAGTAATGTAGAAGCAAATCTGAAGAGCTGAACTTTCTCTTGTGCTTTGAGCCCCTAAACTGTTACTCCTTTCTTTTTTTTTTTTTTTTAAAGAAACCCCTGTTATTGATGAAAGTTGTTCAAGAGATGTGTAATTTCTTATTTCAGAGTGAAATTTATCAGTAGCTACTAATCCAGGGCTTCAACTCTAGCAAGTAAAATCTCTATTTGTGACTTTCTTTTATAGGCTGTTGAGATGTCTAATGTTGATGTTGTTGAAGGAACTAACTGCAAACTAATGTGTATATATGCCATTGTGGAAAATGCTATAGTTCAAGTTTTGTTCCTCTGACTAAGGAAGCAAGAGGACTAAACAGTAAGCACATACTTCAGAAAACTGAAGTTTCTAAACAGGGATGTTATAACTTAATAGTGGTTTGGATTTTTTTAATTTCTTATATATGCACAGTTTATCTTTGCTCTTTTAAAACTCTAAATTTATGTAGAATAAGCTATGAGAACTTTTGTAGGTTTTTGGCTTTCTTTGCCAGCCAGGATGCTTTCTGATACTAACTACTGTTTTGATATCAGCTTGATAGTTTTTCTTTTTCCTAAATTAGTTGTTACTAAATTGGCTAGCTCTGACTAGATGTAGACTTAAAGGCACAAACTTTTCAAAAGGCATTAAGTCAGCTTTGGGTTCCTGCTCAACAGCTTATTCAAAAATGTGGTTTTTTTTTTTTTTTTTTTTGCTTAACATTTTCATTTCTTATCTCACAGTTTTTTAGTCTATCTTAACACTATAATTTTGAATAATTGTGGAATTAGGAAGATTTAGAAGCATTAGAGTACTAGATCCTATTCTTGTAGGGTGGCTTACACTTTCTCAAATACCTTCTGAAATACTTAACAAATATTCTCTCTCTTGTTGTTCTGGAATAGCTGCAGTGGTAGAGGTGTACAATCTTAGAATGTACAACTGTAGTTGTCTACCTAGAAGTTCCTCACAAAACCCTCTTTGACCTCTTGTGTGTCCCATTCTCCCCCCCTCCCCCGCCGCCCCTTTCTATTCTGGAAGCAATTCCTAGTGCTTAAACCTGAAGCAGCTAAGAGTTTAAGGTCAGTGTTTTGGAATATATTTTTCCTTAAGGCAAGAGATATTCATTTTCTCACGTCTTGGATATGCTATTTTTGAAACACTAGGCTCGTGTTTCTGATGATTCTACAAATTGCATTTTCAGTGTTCCAGTGGTGGAAGGATTAAGGAAACGGCCGTTAATTGTATTTGATGGCAGTTCAACAAGTACCAGCATAAAGGTGAAGAAGACAGAGAATGGAGCTACTGATCGCCTAAAACCTCCCCCAGCTGGAAGCACCACCAATACTGTGAGGAGATTATCAGTTCCTTCAAATGCCTCAACATACATTTCAGCCTCGAGTTTATCACGGGACGCTAAGCTGGAAGTGAGAAATAATGAGGCTAAGCAGAACAATGTTTCAAAGACTAATAGCAGTGTATTGACTAGCCTGAAGACATACCCTTTGTCTCCAGTAGCAGGAGCTACTGTTGTGAAGTTAAAGAGATCTGTTCCGAAAGAAGATTCTGATTTGCCGGTATGTATGTTCAGTGTCTTGTTTTGCAGTTTTTTTAATTGAAACTTGAAGGAACCAAAGACAGATCCTTGCAAAAAGCTTCTGGGATTACTTTTTGTAATAGTAGAATATTTAGAAACAGGCAAAGGAGTAGCTGGTTTGGGAGAGATGAAAAGGAAAAAAAAAAAGTACTTGTTCATGGGAAGCTTCTGTATAAGATGTAATTCAGTAGAAAACACGTCATTGTAAAATGAGTAGGTAATACTTAAGGTGCCTCTGCTGGAGGCAGAGTCAGACAAAGCAAACAAAATGACCATGTTGTAGATCTGAGAGAGAGGACAGGTATTACAGAACATGAACAGCTTGGTCTGTTTTTTGTAGTAGGGAAGAAAAAAGCTTAATGACAGCATTTGTAACAATCACACTTGAATGATTGAGCAGGACAAGCTTTCATTTGTCAAAGTGAAGGAGGAGATGTTGTGGGAAGTGAAGTGAGATGCTGCAAGCTGTAGAATGTATCCTTAAAGGAAGAAGGCCATCTGTTTTAAATCTCACACAGGAATTGGCAATTGGTAAGCTAGAGGTAGGGATTAGATGAGAAAATCTGGAGAACTGCCTGGCTTGTGGGTCTGAATGAGAACAACAAGCTATGTTAGTTGAAGGAAGAGTGCTCATTTTGAGCCTTGGTGATCTTAATTCAGTACCTGGGCTTCTATAAGAACGATGTGAAAAGCATGCTGAGATAGGGACCAGAACAAGGCTGATAAGCTGAAGAGATGAGAGTAAAACTAAGGCAGGATATGTAAGTTCAGAAGGGCATATCTTTTTGAAAATGCAAGTAATGGCACTGAATGCGGCTGCAAGTTAAGGAGGAAGATGCAGCAATCATTCTGAATTTTGGTGTCACTGTGATTAGAGCAAGAGCTTGCCAGTGAGCAAGGAGTTGAGACAAATAATGGGTCAACTCCTTTATGAGATGGGCAGCAAGGCAGGGACAAGTCTTCTATTTGTGTTGTATCACTTCATGATACTCATGTATTAAATTAATGCAAGGGATTATTCACATTTCTACTGAAATACAGGAATAATTGGAGTAAGTCCAAGCTTCAAAGGAGAAAGTAGGTAATCTGATCTTGATTGAACTGCATGGGGAGCTTTAGAAATACAGTGTGCAGTTACATTGAAATTTCTCGGGACACCACACCCAATTTCTCCTTTCCTCAGTATTGCCTTGTGTAAAGGTTTCTGTTCATCTCTTTAAATTCTTACGTGAAGGAATGCAGGTAATATACTTACTGCATAACTTGGTAGGTTCCATCAGACTTCTGTTAAACACGAGTGCCTAAACACAAAGGCTATTCTGAAAGACAGTTTTAACACCTTTTACACGAATCGTGGCTGTGGCCCTGAATCAAATGAATGCTGGAGAGGTTTGTTTCCTGTTTCCTACCGCAAATATCACTAACTTACTTGAAATGTTTAGAACTTTTTTAAGTATTGGTCAGATGTGAACCTGCAGAACTTTTGAAACTTTCTTGAGATACACCTCATAGGTTTTTTTTTTAATATTTAATTTAAATGTTCTGTAAACACAATGATAAACACTAAAGTGACACTGTGTAACTGAGGCTTGGAAGCAGTGACCTGTGACACTTGACTTTCTGTCTTAGACCACAGCTAAGGTCCACGGTAGTACCCATAAGTTCAGTTACATGCCTTGGTTAATGTGAGTCAAACAAGTTTGAAGTTAGGCAAGTGTGTCAAATAGATGTTACTTTGCTGTAGAGCATGATGTTAAACAGGAAGTAATACAGGCGAGAGGAATCGGTACCTTCAGCCAATGGTTGTAGAGTGCAAGGCCTGCTGTATTTTTAGTATAATGATAGTGGTGACAATGACCTTTTCAAAAAAACTGATGTTTGTTCTTAGATTTTAACTTCCAAGAAAAACTGAAGCTCTCATGCAGAATAGCACAGAAACACCTTCTGTTCTTATCACCTATAACCTCTCAGTGCTTGAGATTCACATTATTGCTGTAAAATCTTCAGGAGAGGGGGAGATCATGCCAAAACCAGTGTGTTTCAGAATGTTCTGAAAAAGTCATGTACCTGTGTTTTCTCTGCTTGTTTGAACTATTAAAGCTGTAACTTTTCAGACTTTTTCCTTATTTTAGATGGTGAAAGGTATTTATTTCACCGCTTATATCTCCCATTGTTCTGCTTTGATGTTGCTTAATGTTTCCTGGTTTCTTGGAGTAGAGGAGAGGTTCTTGAAAGATGAGTTCATCCAAGGCTTTGGTAATTATTTCATATTTCTGTGCAGGTCATTACAAAGGAAGACCTACGCCCCCCCTCCCCCCCCACCTTTTACTATTTGACAGAAGGGAATTGATTTTCTAGTTATGGTTTTTTTTTTCCTCCTTACAAAATCATATTTTAGAATGTTTTAGGAACGCATTTTGAAATACTTTGAGAAGTATATTTTGAAGCTCTAATGTGTACATGTTACTGAGATGTATAATTTTCCTACTGAAAGGTAGTTTTTGCATAATTAATCTAAGGATTAAGGAAAAGCAGAAGACTTACATGATTTGCATGTAGTTAAATTCATTGGTTTTATTTTTTCTAGAGGAATTCTGTGATATTAACTTTCTCCACAAGATGGCAATAGAAGGCTATTGATTAATAGAAGACAGTAGCAGCATATAGCTGAATACAGCAACAATTAGTGCTAGTTTTGAACATCACAGGTTAATTACGAATACCTACTTGTTGCAATATGTCTAAAAATACTTGTATGTTTTCTTCTGTTGCAGAATGACCTAAAGCCTACGGAAGCAAAAAAGAAAATCCAGCATGTTACATGGCCATGAAGTAGCCGGTAGTGCTCAAAACATAAATGTAACTTCCATATTTTCAAAGATAGCTCATATTTGAACAGTTTAGGTACACTTCTTTTTAAACCTTACAGAGATTCAGATTGCTGTGAAGTTTTAACAAACATAAAAGTTCCCTGTTGTAAATCTGAAGTCATTATCACCAGTCACCTTAAGAATATCTACTATTGTAAACCAAGTAATTTATTTCCTCTTTAAAAGGTGATAATATTACAGTACACTAAACTCTCCACTTCTAGTTTTCAGAATTATTGTAGTTCATCTCCTGCACGTCCCTACAAATCTTAAGCATAAATACTCTGTTTTGTTTTCAGTAAGATTCACTTTTTGTTCCACTTAAGTAGCTAAAATAGTTATTGAGATTCAGAGTGATCCCAAGAGTCATCTTGATTACAAAAAGGTAATCCATTTAGATTAGAAAACTGACCATTCTGCTGATAAGATAGTCCAAGACAATTTTTTTTTTTTTTGTTGCCCAGAAAGTGAGTGTAGAATTTACAGTGCAAGTTGGGTTGGTAATAAGAGATGAACTATTTAACAGCATTACTTCAAATTGAAGTTTCTCTTAACTGACTTATGAAATAAGAAATGCACAGACGGTAGCGTGTTGTTAGACTGTCTGATACGAATCTTTGGGAGGAGGTAGTGAATGGATTAGTGCCGTGTTCTCTTACATACACAGGCATATTTTATACCTACATAAGTGTAAAAATGTGCCGATATAGCAAATTGGCTTCTTTTTCTAGTTGCAATCATGCTGATAAAATATGGGAAAAACCTCTGGAATGCAGGCCAGTGCTTTCTCAACTTATGGTGGGATGGGGTCAGGAAGACAAAGAATTACTTTGAGAACATCAGTGTATGTAGTTGCACTTTTTTTTTTCCCTGAATTTTATTCCTTTCTCTTCCTGTGATAATTTGTGGTGGATGCTGGTTTTCTGTGAAACTTGAGGTTTCATCTTGATTATTGGCAGTGGTCTTATAAGGCAGGAATCCAGTTAAGTTGATGGCAACTTTTTTATTAAATCTCCATGGCTCAAGGTGAAGCCAATGTAGATGCATTTTAGATATGGATGGTAAATAACAATAATGCTTCCAGACTTTAGTAAAGCAAAAAGAAAAAATCCTCTTCTGAATCCATTTAATTCACTAAAAGAAGCTGTCAGTAGTGATCTGAATACTTGTTTACATTTTTTTTAGATTGGTTAGTATTGAAACCAAAAACTGTAGCTTAATTCATTACTGACAGTTCTCCGTTCACTGTTACGACATGCTGGGCACTTCTTGAATGCTGTAAACTGGTAAGAATGTGTGTTTTGAAATTTTGTGTGCTGTTTCCCTTTTACTAAACACTTGTGCAGTTTTTGTACTTGAGTACAGCAAACTTTAACGTAATGTACATTTTATATGTAAAAAGTTGTCTTTTAAGTAGCCTTATCCTATTTAAATAAATTCAATTAAAAGCCAACTAAGTAGTTCTGACTTGTTTTTATGGTGTAATTAGACTAGTTCATTTTATACAGTTATATTTCAGTTGACTTCAAGTGATTAGGATTTGAGGAAAAGCATACAGGGTAGAAGGCTCAGTAGCTACTTTGGAATTTTAGCGGCAATTAGTATCATGTGAAGTGCTGGTCCTTGTGCAAGTGTAACTGGTAGGAGTTCTGTTCTGTGAGTGGCTTCTTGTTAGTGGATTTGAGTCTAGGTTGTATTTTGCCACAGTTCCAGTTGCTAGAAGAGTGTGTGTGTTGGTGCCTGTTAAGGAGTGATTTGCAGAGCTGTACTGGAATGGTAGCCTGATGCTGCTGTTGCATGGTGATAGTCCTCTTTAAAGCTGCAATGCTTTCCAGCCTTGCCATGTTTCACCTACCTTTCCTCAAAGCTGGCACCATTCTTTCTGCTGTAACAGCTGGGGGCAGGGTGCAAGCCGTGCTCTTCTTATTACCCTACGCTGCTCCCCTAGATACAGCAGTCCTTATCTCAGCAAAGAACTAGAGCAGAGCTTCAGTGTACTGGGGGTTGCCAGAACCCCAGAGGAGAGTATTTGAGGTAGGTGGTCTCTTGCTTTGGGAGGTGTGAATATAAGAAGGACTTAGATGGCTATTCTTTACTACAGCCTTCACTGTAGAATGAAGTCACTGAAGGACAGATTTTAGTCATCATTTAGTGAGATCAGATTAACAGGATATGCACTTCAAAAATGTCAGACAGCTGAGTTCTTCAAACTCTATAGTAAACCAAATCTGATTCAATGCATCCATTTAGCTTGTTGAAATAAAGAGAATGACCTGTGACTGCTTTATGCTTGGTACCAAAAAAAAAAAGACAAATTCAGGAGTGGTGACAGGAACTAGAAACTAACTTACCTTATGCAGTTAGATACAGAGTAAGTACACTCCTGCTTTCCACTTCTGAAGATCCTAGAATCACAGTACAGTTTGGGTTGGAAGGGACCTCAAAACCCTTCCAGTCCCACCCCCTGCTGTGGGCAGGGCTGCCACCCACTGGGTCAGGCTGCCCAGGATCCATCCAACCTGGCCTTGAGCACCTCCAGGGATGGGGCACCCACAGCTCTCTGGGCAGCCATGCCAGGGCCTCACTGCCCTCTGAGTAAAGAAAGATTCTTATTGGAAGAGTGACGTTACTTTCCTCCTCTTCTGTGATACGAATTCCGTGGGGAAGGTGTACTGAGTTTGTGCTTCCCATAACATAGCCACGTTTCTTGAAGTGTACTTTGGGAAGATGGTTCTCATCCCATAAGTAGTTTACTTTTAATTTTATTGCCTTTGTAGCAAATATGTAGCAGAGATGATGCTATAGCAAAGGGTGTTACATGTTGCAATACAATAATGAAATGAAACCATGCCCTAGTGTCCAAATTAAACTTGTGACTTTCACAAAGGTAAACATTGTTTGGATTGTCTTAACCTTGGTTGCAGAAAATAATATTTTGATTTTAAGTTAAAAGCCTACAAACACGCTTTTATCAACTGCAATCAAGTCAGTGTTTTCACATAGTTTGGTTTTGCTGATAACTTTCCCGGTGACTGCAGTTAGAAGACTGCTGTTGCAGCAAGGCCTTTATGAGGATTGTTGAAGTGCCAGAGCTTCATAGTGACCTGGATGTGCAAAACAGGTTTGTGTTTGTATGGCTCTTACATTGTGTTTCATAAGACTGTGAAAGCATTTTATTTGTAAATACTTAGTATGTAAATGCAGTTAAACCATGGTAACAGTTTTGTTTTAAATGACTTTTATTTTTAAAAATACAATGTGCAGTGTAATGTTGACTAAATGTAATACTGACACTGTCGATCAGAACTTGTACTTCACACAATGATCAGCTAGTCATGCAATAAAATATGTATCTGCTACGAAGCACTCCCACTTCAACTGTTTCATCATTATCTCTTTGACATTGCACAAATCCTTGTACTTTAAAACACCTTCTATGTCTGTAGTCTTTCTACATACTTGACAGCACACACTAGTCACATAGCTCAAGAACACTGAGGTGAGACCACAGCCTCATTGAAATTGAATGCTGCTTGCTGTTGATTTCAATAGGCTGGGGGCTTCACCCTGAATATCCATCTATGAATTTGTCACGTGTGGCCGCTGTAATCCTTGAACTGTATCACTTCTCAGAACTTAAATCGAATGCTTAAACTGGAATATTTAGTGGAAAAAAAAAGTGTATTATGTCAGTAACACCCAAATGGTTTTACAACTCAAGTCTTGCGTTAGTTTTGGTTAGCTATAGAAATCTTAAATGCCCTCACTGCTACTAGAGGTTCCGAAGTTGTTTTTCCCCTCCATACTCAGAGAGTTTGAATACGAAGATTAAGTGATGTTAATAGCACAGCAAAGCACAGAAGGGCGAAGCTAGTTCTGTGCATTTCAGACTATAAATTGCAAGCACAGCTTTCCTACTCTTCTCTGCTTCTTATTTTGAGCTTTAAATATCCTTCCCACATTCAGGGCAAAGGATGTCATCCCTTTCTGTAAGGAAGCCACGACCTACTAACGAGAGAGAACACTTCTTACAGTTAAAGCAATCATTATGCCACTGCCGCTCTTCAAATGAGATGTACTTGGTTCCTCCGAGACCTGTTTGAAAACCAAAAGCATTCTGTTAGAAGAAAAGAAGAGCTGTTAAGTGATGCTATTTCAGATTCTACTTCTGGATAGCCATGGACATCTGACATTGTAGTGGAAAAATGCTGTTGTTTCAAGTCCATTTCTGTTTGTTGCTGTGTGAATATTGTCACCTTATTCTGGATCAAGTAGATTTCTCATCCTCAAGGAGTTCTGCTGCTTTCAGCTGAGTTAGCGAACTAGATTGTTAGTGCTGGTTATGGATGGTGAAATAAAGCAGAAATAAACATTAAAGGGATGGCTCAGCCCTTAACTTGCAGCTGAAGAAAAGCAACTGCACCTGACGTGCAGGGGGGGAATGGTGGTTAGTTGCAGAACATTTGTGGTGTTATAGTAAGTTTATTTTCTGTTGTAAAAATGCATTGAGATCACTAGAAAAGAGGTCTTGACAGACTGTGTAATGTCTCGATTCATAAATTTCAAGGAGTAGTGCCTGAAGAAAAGCAGGTTAGCAAAAAACATAAGTGTGAGGCTGTGGAGGTTATCATAAGGGGTATAGAAGTTACACAGAATAAAAGATAAAACGGGTAAATGTCTCTTGTGGTAGTAATTATTACTTAACCTGAGAAAGAATAAGCAATTTGAATACGATGCAATGGAATTGACGAGTTGAAAGTCAGTGAAAGGATTTTGTTGGACATATCACTTGAGAGGGTTTTTTGTTTTGCCTTTAGTAGCAACGTTTTGGGGAAAAAACAGCATATGAAAGAAAGGACTGTGATATTCAAAGGAGAAATGCCTCTGACATGAGTGGATAACAGTAAGCAAGGTGTTACACACTGACATTTCTAGGAGATATGCAAACACGTGTATGTTACTGAGAGGCAGGGCAAAATCAACAGGAGATAATGGTTCAGATACAACTGGGATGTGCAATCTTTGGTTTAAAATACTCTTAAATGCTGAGCGTTTCACAGGTAGAGCTGTACACGGTTGCTCTTTAGAGTATTGTTGTTCTGGAAAGCAGTATTTAAAAACCTTGAGATTTCTCAGTTGCTGTCTTTGAAAGTCAGGTAGAAAGATGCTACGCTACAGTACGAGGTGTAAGCCAGTTAGGCATTGCTGGCTGACAGACTGCTGTTGCTGAGGTGAGAGATCCCTCTCCTGGGGAGGAGTTAAATGGCATACAGAACATGGATACATCCCACCGCACGCGTGACTGTTACTGCGTGTCCAGCATGTTTCATGGAAGTCAGGTGAAAAGGAGAAAGCTTCAGTTCAAGGACCTCTTCCACTACTTTTTGTTCGGCCCTTGCCAGGCATTGTAAGTATCTAAGTTCACAGTTCCTGAATTGTGTAGTGTCGTCATTCTCTCAGGTTGCTCAGAATGAGTTACTGAAGCATTATTAATATTAGCTGCAATGCAATGGAAAAAAAATCAAAATAATTTTCAGGTGACTCGCCACGAGATACCTACCACTGATTGGGTTTGTGCATCCAGCACACTTTTTGGCGTAGAGATTGCAGAAGCAGCTCAGGCAATACGCAAACTCATCCCGGGAGGTGAAGCGTTGTCCAGACAACTGCTTCTTGCACCCAGTGCAGACAAAGCACTCCTTGTGCCAGGGCTGCTCCCGGTAAGTAACACCTCCTGTAGTGATTGCCTGCGTTACGGGAAGTGAGACAGAAAGGGTTTTCTTGAGTGGCAGGTTTTTGTCTTGATTTCATAGAGAGGAAGGGTGATGAGGTTTTTACGGGTAGGAGGAGAGAAGGAAGGTTTAACAGCAGCAAAATCATCATTTTGGCTGGAGTTACCCTTGAGAAGAGCATGCAAGTGAATCATTATAGTTTCCCACTTTATACAAAGGAGCCCTTTACTAAAAGTACTTTATTTTCTGTATTCTGTATAATCCCTGTCTGAATTACCCTTTTTGTTTTTAGAGCTAGTCTTCTTTGTAGGTAATTTTTTCATATTAATGTGTTATGATTTGTTTTATCTTTTTCTTCACCCATCCAGTTCTTCATAGTGAAAAAATTGTTTTCAGTTGCTGCTACTTCCCTCGACAATGACTGCTTTATTTCCAATTTTACCTGAAATCTTTGCTTTCTGCTTCTTTGGATTTTGTCTGGGCTTTGAGCTTTTTCTTTTACAACAAGTTGCTCCCTACTTGTTAAAGAAGAGCTTCCCTGATGTTAGACAAACTGAACTTTCCTTGCTCCCATGAGTGTTCCTAAGAAAGCTGTGAATTCATCAGTTTAATTTTGCTTTCTTTCTTCACTGAAGGGAGATTTTCCCTGGAAAGTCAATCTCATGAATGTGCTATCTAATAAGTGTATTCATCTGTCTTTGCCTCCTTCCCATGTATGTATTTATAAGCGTGTTCTCAGCCATAGATAAAATCAGACACTAGGATGGAGTTTTTAAGGTATGAAACTCCTCTAAACTTCAAAAAGCCTGCGGGATGGATATAAGGTAGTAAAGGCAATTAGACAAGTTTAGCCTTTACCTGTTTTGTTTTGCCTGTGTAGCAGCAGAGAGGCAGTCAGCTCTGGTCAGCTCGTGTGCCTGACCAGGCTGCAGCTTTGCTGGAGTAGAAGGGCAAACAGGAGCACGTGATGGGCACAGAATAAAGACTTGGTAGTGTGGGCACGGGTGACGGCTGGAGGTGTGCAGAGGGTAAAGGGAGACAAGGAGGCAACAGTTGGAAAGGGAGTTAAAGCTGTGGATACATCCACTGTTAATACCTGTGCATATGTTGATAGGAAATTGAGGTTTGTTAGTTCCGTAAATGATGATATTTTAAAAAAACCCATTATTATCATTAGGGAAGAATACTAAAAATCTTGTCTGAACAGAATTTTGGAAATGGAGAAATGAAAGTTCTTGAGCCTAGAAAGTTTAATTCCTGAGCCTATTGAGCTTACTAGTGTTTATTTCAGGACCAGCATTTGCTGCGTATAAAGCTTGTTTTCTCTATCTTGAACTTCATTAAAACATTTAAAAAAAAAAAAAAAAAAGGATCAGTGTTAGCTCATCTCCCTTCCAGTTGAAATATTTGAGTGTATGATATATGATGGATTATACTGGGAATGAGGTTGTTCCAGAGGGTTTTTTTGCTTGTTTGTTTTCTGAAACATGTCCTCTGTATGCTTCCAATGCAAGGGATCTTTAACCTTGAGTAAGAATTCTCATTGCGGTAAATTTTGTGCCTCATGCAGGATAGGAGCTGCAATTATAGCATCTCTAAAAATCAGTTGTCTTTCAATCTTTTAACGTACAGAAAAATAACATTTTCTACCTAGTAGGGCTTAAAATGTAACAGAGTTCAATCCCTGACATTATTGGTGAGTGAAAAAAAAAAAAAAGCACTACCTTCTTGCACTGGACGCACTGCATGGCAAACTGCTTTTCATAGCAGGGAACGCAGAAGTTTTGATTGTCTTTAGGGATGAAACTCTTTGTCCCAATTGGCTGCTGACAGCGGTAGCAGATGAAGCAGGTCTCGTGCCAGCTGTTGCCTTTATATTCCATCTTCCGAGTACCTGCAATGAGACCAGAACAGAAGCTGAATTTACGGCTGAGACTGATGCAATTTGTGACTCCTGTTTGTCTGACATTTGGCTGTCGGTCAGTAAGTATTGCAGCTATGAGACAGAGGCCATCTCCTCTGATGGAGTCACCGTCCCTGGCTCTGTTCAAGAAGCGTCTCGATGAGGTGCTACGAGATATAATTTAGTAGCGTAGTGGGTAGTGATGGTGACAGGAGGACGGTTGGACTAGATGATCTTGTAGGTCCTTTCCAACCTTGTGTTTCTATGATTCTATGATTCCTGCTCCCACTAGCTTTGCACAGTATTGGGTACCACTTTAAGTTTTTGGAGAGTAACTGGTTCTCCTCCTAAAAGAAGAGAAGCATTTACTGCTAATAATGAAAGCTTAGGCCACTTCTTAGTGGGTTGATGTGGTGTTAAGTGCTTAGAAGGCTGACAAGGTGATCGTGTGTTGGCTAATGATGAAAAACCGTAATAATTCCTTTGCAAACTCTCCTCACCTCCATTAGTGCGGGGTGAAGTTTTGCTGTTTTCCCTTTCTCAAATATTAATTCTTCTTTGTTTACCAGTAGCATAATTTTATTTTTCTTCTTTGGTCTAATTAATTTCTGCCCAGAGGCATACTCCAAGATATTTTTTTTTTGAAGAACTGACTTGTGTACTGTTAATTATCTTTCTGCCTGTTTCTTTGAATATTTATGATCCATTTTATTAATGGGCACCTTTTAAGAATTACGCACTCTCTGTGCTGATAACTTTTTGTATCACACCTAAAGGAGCAGATGATTCGGTCCTTGAAGGAATGACATTCTGGGAAAAGATCTGGATGCATTTTTTTTTTTAATAGTCTAGAATTATATTCTCACACTTTTAGCTGTTGTTTATCTGAGATTGTGTTATCCCTGAAACACGAGGCAGGAGGAACCCTGTTTTTAGTTTATAGGCTGAAGTCAGTGGGAGTTCAGTCTGCAGAAGGACTGAAAGGTTGAGCTTGTAATTATTTAGTATTTAGTAGGCTTGTCGTGGTAATGCTTTATTAAATCTAAATTGTACGATTAGTGGAGCAAAGCAACGAGCAAGTGTAGCATCAGCAGTCTCCATAAAGGGTCTCCAACCACTTGCTGGTTCTTTCAAGCTGAATTATGTTTCATTTGGTGATTGTAGGACTCTGTTGTAGCTCCTGTACTAACACCGTATGCTGTGAAAGTAGAAAACGGGTGCTGGATGCACTGTTCTTCTAATGTGGTGACATCAAGGGTGTCTGGAGTAAGCAGCTAAAAACCGTTTGGTGGTTGTAAAGTTTTGTGAAAATTGGCTTATTCTGTTTTGAATTAGAAGAGAAGTCACTGAGTAACTGAATCCTGAGTCGCTGAATCCAGCCTTATTACGACTTATCAGTCTGGAACTTGTATAATAGACAAGGAGAGATCTATCGTGTAAATGAGCTCATGGATTACAGGGGTGAATTCAACAAACAACATTTAATAAAAATGATATTTCCAGCTTTAAAACTAGCACTGTTTGTTCTCAAATGTCAATTTTCAGTGCTGTATCTGAAAAAACGTGCATGTGCAATAAGAGATGCTTGTACTCAACCATGAATGAACAGGTCCATCTGCTTTTACGTATCTCTGTTGTTTCTTGTTTGAATGTTTAGTCAAGCCTTCATTTTTATCAATACGTCTTAGATGCACAAAGTGTTGCTTTTCAGCTTTTGTCAAAGGTGACTGATGTGAGAACCAGCCAAGGAAAAATTTTACTGGAAAAAAATTACTAGTAATCATTCTGGAGCACAGGTGTGGATTCTTCAAATTTTTTTTTTTGTATTTTTTTATTTCTGGACCAATATT
This sequence comes from Penelope pileata, assembly GCA_013396635.1. Lineage (NCBI taxonomy): Eukaryota > Metazoa > Chordata > Aves > Galliformes > Cracidae > Penelope > Penelope pileata. The sequence goes on from WBMW01001616.1 coordinate 60,425, forward strand.
CCTTCCACTTTAAGCCCTCAAATCATCAATCATGTCAATCAAAAACCAATTGGTTTAGTATTGTCATGAGTAAACGTCATGAGCAGTCTATTGCTGTAACTTTGTGCTACAGGCATCGGTTTTCTTGGGAACCCAACATGAAAGAGAAGATAGCTCTTTTCTGTTTCTTTATATCTTGGTGCTCAAGAAAGACCTTAAAGATAATTTGACTGATTATTATTCTTTACTGAAGAATCTAAATTTAGGGTATTTTTGTAAAAAGCTACATCATGAATTAAGTAAACTTAAATTTGTGAGCTTCCTCTGATCTTCAAGCATGGGAAGCCAATCAAGACAAAAAGTTGGGATTGTACAGATGAGTTGCCCGGCTATCAAAAGCCTTTTAATGCATACTTCTATAGAAAATTGTAAATGCCATGAATAAAAATGCTAAATGAATTAAATACTAGTTTTCAAGAGTAATCCACTTAATGTCTATAACAATTCTGTCAAAAACCATTCTGAAAACTGCGGGTTCTGATCATAGAAATAACTTAGAAAGCATCATCTGCTGTGTTTTATGAAGTTCACCGTGAGTCAGCAGAGTGGGTCAAGGAAAAATACTTGTCACAAATGTTGCTTAGATTGGGCTTGATATTAAACCTGAACTTTCCTCAGCCCAAAAATTGAGCAGCCTTACCTGGCATAATAGTCTTCTTGCACTCATTACATTTGGAAGAGTATTCGTTGGAGTAGCACTCAGTACAAAGCAGGTGTTCCTCTTTCGCAGCAAAAGGCTTGTCCACCAGTGAATTCTTGCACTGGAAGCAGTGGAAGCAGGTTTCATGCCAGTGACGGTCCTTGTAAGACAGATCCTGTAGACATTAAAAACCACAGAGTAAAGAGAATGAATAGTGTGCGCAAGTGGGAGTTCAGAGAATGCAAACATGCAGATCTGAATCACAGCCAGGAATTGAGGCAAATTTACACAGCTCAAGAAAATGGCACATTCTGATGGAGGTGAGCCTATTTTGCTGTGATTACCAAAAGCAACTGAAGACAACTAGCAACCTTCTTTCAGTTTGAGGTCAACTGAATTCAATTTCAATTCAACAGAGGAACAACTAGTTTCATGTAGGTATTTCCTTTGAGAATAACGTCCTGGTTTTGAGTCAGAAAAGATCTTGTTAACTGTAGAGATATAACAGACTTCTCCTACTTTTTTTAGGTATTGCCAATTTCTAGGCCATTTCACAGTCAATCATTGCTGGATGGACATCCTTTTCCCAGTTACTTTCTGATAGTTCAGCAGATTTACACCAGAGGTGGAATTGGCCCAATGCTGGTTCCCTTGTGAGCATGCCGCAACTGAGTTTTACCAAGTCTTGTGTTTCATTTTGCCTTGTTTTATCAATAAAATTATACCATGCAGAAAAGAAATAACGAAGAAAAGGGTTAGGTTTTACTGACAAAGTGTTTAATCCTTGAGTCAGTGGTGATGGCAGATTGTGCAGACACCAGTGGAGTAGGTCAAAGTAGCAGACACTTCATCGTGGCAGAGTGATGGATCATAGCTGTAATCCAAAGCAAGCAAGATACAGACTGGTGTGAGTAATCTTTACCTAGCTCGAATGATTATAACAGATATTGTCATCAAATGCAGGGGTTGTTTTAAGATGTCTGCCTTTGACATGCCTGCAGCAGAGTATTGGACAGATGAAATGGTTATTGCTTTCTCTCTCTGAATCTGTCATCCAAAGCAAGGAAGTCCAAGGTGCTGATGAAACAATTTTTGAGTTCTTTCACAATTGTTCGTAGGTCAGTGTAATAAAGTCACTCGGTATTGCGTTTTGTCTGTGTCAGTTTATTGCACATCTAACTGGAGCAGTTGGCTTGCACGTGAGTTGCAGGTGTGTTGTCCTAGATCGGGTTTTACACTGGAGAAGCTGCATCTGCAGAGGTGACTTCAAGCTTATCTGACCGTTAGCCTGGAGCTTGGTTAAGCTGAAAGAGCACTTGATTTACTCCAGGCATGTGAGCTTGAGGCTCTACTAGCTGACTGTAACCTAAACAAATCTGCTCCTGCGGAAGATACAAGTGATATACAACTAATTCCTGTTTATTGCATGAATTTCCAGGAAGAACTAATAAAGAAAATTGCTATTGTTTGACTCAGAACTAGAGCATAACTGTAAAATATCAATGAATGTGACTTCTTGTCTGCTTTATGCAGCTTGAGAGAAATGAATCCCCAGCGCAATGTATTTTAGCTGTAGTATTTAATGAAGCCTCCTATGTTGCCTAGAAGAAATCTGGAGAATGGCTCTTTATCATCAATCTGTGCATCTATGAAAATTGACAGCCACGTGCTCTGGTTAGATAGAGCACAAATAGGCACAGGTAAGAGACTGAAGATTACCCCACACTGGAGTTTGAGAAGTGATTTTCAAACAAGTTTATTTTCACTTATTTTCATGATGTGACCCCTAAAGAAAACTTTGTCAGAATAACAGTTTTCAGCTCCTCATATCCTGCAACTGTTTTATATCTTCTTAGGCCTGTATCTGTATAGGTTAAGTAACCTTATAACTTCAGTAACCTTAAGTTGTGATGTTACCTTTTCTCCTGAACTGGCTTTCAACAGGGACTGGACAGGAAGAAGGAGCTTAGAGGCATCGTTACCAGAAGAGTAACCACATGTGTTTGTTCCTGAATGAGAATCACATCAGACTTCTTTGCTTGCCATAATGCTGTTTTCAGAAGGCTGGACACAGGGAACGGGATACAACAACAAAGCTCTGTGCAGGTTTTGGCTGCGCACACTCTGTAACAAAGCACTTCAGTCTGTTAGACTGGTACCGCCCTATCAAAAATGTACTCAGAAAATGTGAAATTAAGCAACATTGCACTGAAGCCAGCACATCAGTGGTACTGGAAGAGGTGAAGGTGTCTGTCACCATTCCATATCACAACAGCTATTCTGGTATTCAGTAATGCACTGAGGAAGTGCTGCAACTTGGAATGGGGATTAAAAATCAGAAGGACATCTTTTTTCCTTTTCCTGATGCACATTATTTTTTGTTGTTTGGCTTATATGTAAGACTGACCATTTGATTCATTTTGACATACATGCTACCACGGTTGCTTTATCGCACAGCCCACTTTCAATTTCATTCTCATGTTTTGTAGAAGGAATTTTCACCCTCTCCTGCTGGCCAAAGCCAGCTTGTGGTCTGCATTAATCACTCAATTAACGTCAGTATTTCTTGTATTTGTGGTGGTGTCTGTGCCAGAGGGCTTGCAAAGAAACTATTTTAAAAAAGGCAAAAATCAACCAAAAGTCACGTTTAAACAGTTAAGCAAACAAGTATAATGGATGGATTTCTGGGAAGAAGCATGAAGCAGTGGGTGTAGTGAGCAGGGGCATGGGCACTGAAATGCCAACCTCTCCTTTTTAGAAGGAGCAGGTTTCTATTAGGGCACGTTGGCACATGGGTAGTGTGTAATAGCTGTGAGAGAAGTGGCGTTGTGTTTTTCTTCTGTCTGCCAGCATCTCCTACCACTCAGCACCTGAAGCTTTTAATCTGTCTGTGAAAATTTCATAAACATCAGCTAGAATTGTTTACAGTTAACAAAGTGGCCTAAATCCAAAGGTGTAATTAACATCACATGCTGTCATTCAGGTTTGTTTTTTTTTTTTTTAATCAAAGACAGCATTTAAAATAAAGAAAAAATGTTGTTACTCAACATACACAGTTACTCAGAAATCACCATAAAAAGACTGAAAGATAGTGAAGCAAATTCTGCCCTGCCTTGTATTCAAATAAAGCTTGTCTTTGGGATAATGTATGGGCTCCTTCTGCTGTAAGCACAAGGTGAAAATGTGGCGTTGGTTCGGTCCTCTCAGAGCCCAGTCCAAGTCTGAGCATCACCACTGCCAGAGCAGGCTTCAGTGTCACTCGGGTGAGGTGGGAGCTGGGTGCTCCAAATCTTAATCCTGGTCTTTAGTCTCATGTTTTACGAGCTCTAAGAAGCAGCCATAGGCTAACTAAGCCATCCACAAGAAGGAAATTCATTGCAGGGTGAAATGTGGAGCACCTCCACTGCAGCTGAGCTCTCCTCAGTGCAGAGAAGCAACAGTGGCCAAGAAGGGACTTGCAAAGGAGGATCTGAGGTGAGAGCTACATGGAGCTCCTCAGGCTGTCTTGTGGATGTCAGGTGTGTGCCCCTGGGAGACACAGACACCCCAGTGTGACCCTCTCTGATAACACTTTCACTCCAGTAGCTGTTAGTTCTGATTGTTGCAGCTGTGCAAAGGCTCTGTCAGAACAAGTAATAAATACGGAGTCTGCTTTGCACATGCAGTAAGCAGGGGTTCATTCCCAAGCACAATATGTTGTCATTGTTCTGCAAATGCAACATGTAGCATACACACACACAAACACATCTGTGTTTGTATTTATGTTTTTATCTGTAATGTGTTTGTATACTTATGTGCATATGCAGTTTAATAAGGAACAGAAGCATGATTTTTGTGACCATGGTTTTTGGCTGAATTCTGCTCAGTTGTAGTGCTCGAGCTTTGACTGAAACTTGTTGCTGAGGCACTTACAAGGACTCCCTATCAAACGCGTTCTCTAGTGTCTATTACTGTAATTGAAAAACTACTTTTCCTCTCAATGTGAAAATAAATCTGATCCCTTTTTTTCTACTCACCACATATTTTCAGAAGACTTGCAGGAGCTTGCTACATTTTGAACTTTTATTCATCTGTCAAAATTTGCTTAGAATTGGTCAACAGGTTGAAAAACTACAGCATGAGGGACTGTTTGTAGGCACAAACAGCAGTTGCAGAAACAAACGGATGCATTTTTTTCTGGTACACTTTACAGCTCTTTGAGAAATCTTTGTTTTCTGTCTCATAGTTGTATTCTCCACATACAGCTTTGGTTCTTTACATATAAAAAAAATTCTCATATTGCAGAAAGTTAGTGCTTTTTTTTTTTCATCTGTGGGTCTTGCTTAAAAGTACAGAAGAGAAGTATATTGAATAACACCCACACTCTCTAAATCCATGAATCTGGGTTGAAAAGTTCATCCTGATTAATTCCTGAATACTTTGTCCGAGATTTGTTGAAGCCAGTCCAAGTTTTGAAATTCTTGAATATCAACACATGGAAATATCTTCTCAGGGGATTAGAAAGAGACCTTAAAACAAAAGCACATTCTAGAACGGGGCAGAAATATTTTGCTTTTCCAGGTCAGGCCAGCTGTATCTCTTCTCTGATCTGCATATTTATGAGCTGTAGGAAAACTGGCAGTTTTATGGCCTCTTACAGATTATTGCCAGTTCCCTGTCATGATGGTGAAACATTCTCACCTTTTTAAGGCTTCCGAAAGAGGCTTTCCTACTCATTTTCCAATAGGGTAGAATAGATCAGTTTGGACGACACAAGATTTCAGTTTTTTCCAATCTGGATAAGCATATATGTTTATATCTCTTTGAAGTAATGACAGGATGGCAGGATCAGTAATAAGAACTGGAGCTATGGACCTACAGTGTAGGAAATCAAATGTCAGATCTCCTCGCACAACTCAAGAATCCCATGGCCATGCAATGCCAATTGCTATTTTACTGCAAACTCACTCTTGGCCGATGTCGAACAGGTCAATTTTGGGCAAAAGGGGTGTATGTTGGACGAAATCCATCCACAGCAGTCCAGCAAACACCTCACTGGATGCCTCAAGTATTATCTGTCTTCATTCAGCCAGAGTAAAACTGGTGTGAACTCCAGTTGTTCTGGTTAATTTGAAAGGAATGCAGGTGGCGACGCCTCATTTAGAGCAGGCAGGTGCTGGTATTTGGGGCAGCAGTGCGTAACTGAAGCAAGTGAGGACTCTGTTCCTTCCTTTGTCATCTTTAGTTAGACTCCACTATCATTATTCTCCAATTAAAAGGCTAATTGTGTTCTAACTGATGTATTGCTTCGGTCAGTGTTAGCCAGGTTTTTGTGGTCCGTGAGCTGGCGGCTCTTCCTGAACATCTTGTCTCTTGATGACTACGAATTGTGGTCACTGCAGAGCCAACAGTGGCTTAGCTACCTCCCGTCCAAAGGTAGGCAAAATTGGTTTCTGCCACTTTTCCAGATCCCAACTGGCCCCAAGGACACTTAGGCTCTCCTAGTGAGATAGAGAGGCTTCCCAACGTCAGATCACCCTGTGCCCTATAAGAGGAGAGGGGTACTTCTCCATTTCTGTTGACATGATGTTTAAGTAAGGACCTTCCATGGGAAGTGGCGAAAAGCAGGTAGAGGGTTCCAGAAAGCATGCTCTCTCACCAGAAGAAAACCCTACATAACCATTAAGCTAAAGTTATGGATCTGCCCAGGTGAAAGCACCATGTCTCAGGCACCGTTAAAGTCTTCCACATAGAGGTAACATTCTCCATCTTAAATGATAAAGTAAAATGTCAGCACTTATTACCTCTGGAAAAAGCTCTCTAAATTTAACCTAGTAACTCTGGGGAATACTGAAGGATCAGGTATGTTTATAATATCAAACATTTTCACCTGAAAACTCTGTGCTCTTGTGCTCTGAATTATTTCTAATGCTGTTGCAGAGCACCTACTCTCAGCTTCAGCGTGGGGTTGTTTGCCTGTGCATCATGCCCTCCAGCTACAAGTCCTGGGCATTCAAGTACCCTCCATTCTCACTGGCTCCAAAAAGTGTCTAGCACATAAAAGGACCAAATCATTCATTCATGACATCAGTGAATAAGATGCTCAGGGGTCGGCCCATTCTGTGCAGAGGCTTTGCCCTTTGTGCCCTAGAGCTTAGGATGTGCTCAGAGCTATGGGTAATGGTGTACCCAGGCTACCCTACCAGGATTTCCATAATGAGACGCAACCTGCCATACCTTGCAATCAGCTCCAATAGGTTTTTTGCATTCCTCACAGGTGTTGGAATAGAGGTTTTCGTAGCATTTCACGCAGTAGGGGCTGTCCTCCCTCAGGATGTACTTCTTACCGAACAGGGACTCTTTGCAGTAGTGGCAGTCGAAGCGCTCGGTCATGCTGATGCCTGGAGTCCAGCTATCCTGCCACAAAGACAGAAACAGGCATGTGTCGGACTGAGCTGCAGTTGATCTGATACCCCAAGAAGGGTTTGTTACCAATTCCAGTTTATCAAATTCAAATTTCAGTCAAATAAGTCAACACAATAGAAGAAAACAGACCATAAATCTTGCAGTGCTCCATAAAGGCAGTAATAAACCACCCACTGACCCACCTTTGGCTAGAGCTGGTGTTAGAGACCGGAGAATGGAATACAAGTAAATCCTAAGTGTGAAGACTTCACATGGGATGCTTAAAAAATATCAGGTAAGTTTGACCATCAGGCCCAATGCAAAAAGCTGCCTCTGTAGGGGATGGAGGGAGCCAAGTACCTTAACAGAATGAGCCAGCTCCTCTCCAGAAAGACCAGCATCTCTTCTGTAAGGCAAGAAGCAGGTCTGCACTGCTGGGGGACTTTCATCATGCACTGTTAAACATCACTGCTGTGTACTTCTGCTCCTTCTTTCTCTACATTCTCAATAAGCCAGTAGCTGGCAATAGTTGCTCTGAAACAAGCCAGTGCCTCTCCCTCCCTGCTCACATGTGGGACCATGGGAACTGTTAGTAGCAGGAGGTGTGAGGCAGTGATCGTGTATCTGGTTCCTCTCTGATGCAGCAGGATGAGTTGTCCAACAGCCATGGTGTACTGAGACACGAACAAGAGCTAGCTACCCTGGTTCAGGCAAATGTCAAATAAAGATTATGCAAAAGTCTCTGGAAGAAACTGCAAAAGGTGTATCAGTTTGTCTGAATCATGGACACTTGTTGTTTCCTCCTCTGGTCTTGTTAACATCTCCAGCATCTTTTGGATGTGCACACAAGCAACAGTGACACAACTGCCTTTGTTTAGTTGCATGGATGTTCATTATTGCCTGGGACAATTTATTTTGGGTCTGAGATTCACAGGAGTCACCAGCTTCTTCCTTACCCTGGGGCTTACTGTGTGTGTTACACCCGAAATCTGTTCAGAGGTTACAGCTGGAGCAGGGCATAGCTGCCTGCTTAGGATGGGGAATTTCCCAGGCAGAAAGCACATTCCACTGTGTACATTCCACCTGTATTTCATGACCTTCACTGCCTGCCAGGCCTGCTCACCTCTAAGCCAGATTTCCTCTATAAAGCCTGAAATGTTTTCGATACTAATGGCATAAGTGACTACCTCTGTCTTTCACACAGGAGTGACATTTACAGCAGCTGCTGCCCTTTTGCCAACTTCAGCTCTCAGTTTTAAACACAAAGTTGTTACTTGCTTAGTGTTCTTGGCATGGATTCCTTGATTCTGGAGTTTGTCTTCTTCTCCTGGCAGGCGAAGCCACCCTCAGGGCATTCTGAGATTCTTAGTTCTCTTCCAGGATTTCAGTTTTTGTTATCTTGTATCCTCCGTAACTGGGGTTTGATTAAGGTTTTAGGGTGGTCTGAATGGACAAAGTTTGTTTCGGTGGCTAGAAGGCTTTCTCTTTCTGATGCTGTCAACTGCTGAATTGTTTGGTGACTGGCACAGGCTGAGAGATAACATTCATATGCGTGAAGCAGGTAAGTGATGGCTCAGCTGCTGAGAAGTCTTTTGAGCTCCAAGTAACTGCTAAAGAAAAAAGACTTTGTGCTTGGCAGACAAATCTTGACAGCTGGTCAGCTATGGCCAACCCAAATGGAGCAGTGGTCCAACTGTTTTCACCCTATACATGATGAAGGGAGGAGCTAATTAGCTTCCTTATCCCAAAGGAGAGCTAGGAGTATGTGAGGTGCTCTTGGTGGAGTAGAGAAGATCACAGGGATTGATAATAAAAAGATGGAAAGTAGGAATTATGCTGGAGAGAGAAGTGCAAAGACTGTGCAAAGCTCGCCTGTAGCACATCTCCAGCAGCAGTGGCTGTCAATGACAGCGTAAGGGAGGAGAATCAGAAACAGGGCTGGCATGGGATTATCTTTCCTTTATACCTGATTCCATCACACTGGCCTTCTATGGAAGCGGAGGTGCAATCTTTACCACAACACTTCATAGGGGATGGTGGATTTGTTTTCCACTCCGTTTTGAGCCTATGCAACACATTTGTATTTCCTGCGAAAGAAGCGGAGAGGACCTGATTTCCTTCAAGGAGTACTTTCAGCAAAATGAACAGAGTCAGACCAGTGTACATTGATGTGTGTATGTATGTCTGAGTCTGATAGGAGTGACAGCTTTGTCCAAACTGTAGGTATTCAGGACAGAAAACTGTAGCATTTTACCAGACCCTATTATATTTTAAATGATAATGTTTGGTCACACTGTTAATTTGCATTATTATGAAGCCGAAATCTGAGCGGGAACTGTATATGGACTTGCATTTTTCACCTTTTTTCAGAAGAGTTTTTTTTTCTTTTTTTTTTAGCCCTGGATTAGAAGTAGATGTGTGATACCAAAGAATGAAAAATTTATCTGCAAAGAAAAAATAGAGTATGACTCCCCTCAAGGTTTATACTATTTCTATCATTCATCCGAAGCTGCAAAATATAAAATACAGAAGAGGATTGTGACTGGCAGCAAGGACTATCCTGTCTGAACTGCGTGCTCCAATTGGTGTCTTTGTCACAGTGCGGTTCTTCTTGAATGCTGTGCTATTTTCTGGGTGTTTTTCACAGGAACAGATGCAAGCATTATTACTTACTTATTATAAGAGTCAGTGTCATTATATTGGAAAACACCTGTGTACTTTCTTCCCTGTCCTGAAAGGAATGTGACTTTGTTAAATGTGCTCTGAAATTGTCACTGTGGGTTGGGCCTCTCCCGGAGCAGGGAGAGGCAGGCCTAGTTTCTGTGTCCCAAATAGATTTGGGGTGAGCTCCTCTCTGAGAAGACCCCGGCTGGAGTTAGAGGCACAGTTCCAGAGGTCTGGGAAATTAAAAGACAAGAAAGGAAAATTTCCAAGATCTGCATTTTGGTTTTATTACGTGACTCCTTCATTGCATTTGGCACCAGTGTCAGACCCAGCATCTCCCGAAGTCAGGCGTTCAGGTTTGTGTGGTTTCCTTCAGAAAGGCGCAACTCAGAGCGAAGCATCCCAAGTTCCAGACTGTTCAGATTCAAGTCTTGGACTGGATCTTATGACCCACTATGCCATATTTTGAGAATATTTGGCAGTTTTGTTCTGGTGTAACTAAATGTGAAGTAATCAGAAAGCATATCTACTTAATATTAGCAGGAATGTCAAACAAATCTCTGCTGTCTTAGAAAAAAACATGAAATCCCACTGAGAATGCTTTTGCCTGTCACTGCACGTGGTCCTTTTCATCACCCGTCAGAAGGTTTCTGTCACATACAAAAAGTCACACTGCTTAGTACAGGTTTTATGCACTGCTTTGGGCTGTAATCAAAAACAAAATGCTTTTACAGTTGTGAATGGGCACAGATTGCAGTTCAGCCTCCTTGCCATTGATTAAGGTCTCCTCTTGTGCTGACTGTTGGGTCTGTAAAGCTCTGTGGGCCAGAGGCTCATCTTTATTATGACTCTTAGGGACACAACGAGCTCTTTAGATTTTATTGCAGCAGTTATTTTATACTTATGATATTTCAGATTGCTCTCAACATTATCATAAGGGAGGAAATTATTTTTCTGCCATGCAGTTTCCCTCCTACAACATTAGACACGACAAGTACATCTCCAAAAGGAGAACAGCTTTCTGCTGCATGCCCAGACAAGAGTTCCAGCTTATACCAAATGTTAGCACTGCCCAGATTGTGTCTCCCAGGAAGTAAAAATTGGCATGAAAATTACCAAAACATAAGTAATAGGCTGACTTAAAAACTTTGTTTCTTTCCCCTTCTTCCCCTTTCTGCTCAAACAGGCTCATTTTCCTAGAAGCTATTGCTAAAGGCTTATTAAGGAACGACATGGTGTTCTCCCATCTCATGACACGCCATTTGCTACGGGAAGAAGAGTCTAGCTCTCCCAGACCTTGTCTCCCTTTTCCAGCTATGTTTTCAAGCCTAATGAGATATGTTCTTGTTTGAATTGTCTAAAAAAACATAACAGTTGTTCAGTTTATTTAATGAAGTGGAGCCATGATCTCTTATTGTAATGGTATTTGGAGATACCACACTAAATCCCTGTAGATGCTGAAGAGGGATTTGCTATTGACTTCAGCCAGGTCAATAGGCTTTAACTGCACCCCTGGGATAAGAGTTTTCTTTAGCCACCTGCACAGGAAATAAAGGGCCTTTGGAGAACACCCATCTTCTTCAACATATACACACATTTCTCCCATCGCTTTTTTTTTTTTTTTCCTTTTCCCCACCAGAAGTCTGGAGTATTTTTGATCTGTTTGTTTGCCTTTTGCCGAGAAAGGAAGATTTGTGTCTGGCAACTTCAGTGACATAAGCCATGCAAGTTCAGAGCATTTGGAAACAATTTATGTTAATGTTCCAAAAGCTAAACTGCAAAGATTTACGATATCCTTTGCAACTATGAACTAGCAGTTCAAACTGTGCTGGTCTTTCTGGCAAGAGGTGATTATTTACCTGTAACTTAGCAGCTATTGCCACATCCCCTGTCTACCATCTTATTGCAGCAACTGCAAGCCACTCTTCTAAGAGCCAATCATTTGTCAAAACCTTAATGCTAAAGGGAGAAGAGGAGCTGTTTTTTTCTTTTTAATTTACTTCAGGAAGAAAGGAAATTGCCATTTGCCAGTAGCATTAACAAGGGGAATCCACCTACACTCCAGCAAAGGGAACATGTATGCTCGGAGCTCTGGCTGGCCACAGGGCAGGGTCTACCTCTTTGTGCTGCCTGCATCCCTGGCCCTCCAGCAGCAGGCTCCTGGCCATGGAGAGCCAAGCCAGCTGATGCAGAACAGCTGAAAATCTCTCCATGGATCACTGAGAGACATTTGCTTCCTTAGCTTCTGAAAGCTAAGCCAGATACTGAGAGGCAAGTGATACGGAAAGCACAGCCACGTGCTCTTCTCCTGCCACAGGCTTGCCGTCCCTGCCACAGGCTGCTGGGGTACCACTCTGTCAAGCTGTTTAATTTCATGATTAAAGAGAGGAAAAGGGGTATACTTTTGCAAGGTTATTGAGGCAATGAAGCTTATTACTATGCCAGCTGCTCATACCATCTTCTCAGTGCAGGTCCCTGAAAAGGGGAGGCATGATTACTGTAGGGAATGTGTTGTTGGGTATCCCTGTATCCCATGATCTGGGACAGCTTATGCTGAACTTGTAAACGAGGCAGGGATGCTCGGATAGATCTGGCTGCAGTCTTTCTTTCTCGTGCTATTTTTAAGCTGAGGAGACAGTGGAAGCATTTTTCTCTTGCTGTTGCTGTGAAAGAGAAATCCTGTAGTGAGTCCATCAGAAGAGTTTGGCATCCTGTCTTCAAGAAATCAAAGCCTTGTAACGTGTCATTTCCCTCACAGGTCAGCACTGTTAACAGTGTCTGTACTGCTTTACCAGTGTCCAGGTTAAGGTTAGGATGTCAGAAGTATCTAATTGCAAAGGTGTCCCCTGCTGCTTCTGAAAATTTTAAGCTCAGGGTAGGTCTCCTAGCAGCTCCCTTGCAAATCAGGGAAAACTTGATTTGATATTTGAACATAATAACAAAATAAATAGAAAATACACATATATCTTAATTATCCCACCCAGGCCTTTCTATATATATGCTAAATTTCAAAATGCATTTAAAAAATGTTCAGTTTAATGGGCCTTTTAAAGTTACCTTGAAACATCCTCCAGAATCACAGTCAGATTTTTCCAGCGACTCACCTTCCTTGTACGTGGGTCACTTATTTTGCCTGTGGTAGAACATTCCAGTTTCTCTTTTTAAGTACTTCAGAGCAATTTTCTGAGCAGACAGACTGCATTAACATGTGCAGATAAGCAAAGCATACCTGATTCCTGTCTGGATCGCAGTCAGCCTGTCATAAATTGGAAAGCTTGCTATTTAAGATTGCTTTCCTTAAAATAACAACAATGCTAGAGAATAGAAAATGTTTCTTGTGTAGAAAGGATCCCTGTGTGGCTGTCTAAAGTAATCCTGGTGGCAGTGGTGGAGAAGGAAGACTCCAGCCGTGGTTTCTGTGTGGTTTGTTGTGTTTGGCATTCAGTAAGGATCTGCTTCAGCTTAGGGTAAGCACCAGCATTGGTAACTACAGATGCCACTGAGGAAATGAGCACTAATTCTCTGAAAGTGTGCTCCACAAAATTTGCACTGCGATTAGCTGAGGTTGGTATTGAAGTGACTAGAGGATGTTTGGTTTTAAAACATTCCTGCATGCATATCATTTACAAGAGCAGCCTATTTAAATAACACAGGGGATAGCTCTTAAATCTACCAGAGCAAGGGAGAGTGCAGTTCAAGTGAAAGACTTGCCTGCATGTTCTATTTTAAAGTCTTTTTAACTGCTGTCTGTCTTCTTCCTCTTGTGGAATAAGCAAAGGCTTACTCAGAAGAGAGAGATCATATACCTGACCTTGAGCACAGAAATTCGTATTTCTGGTAAGAACATGTAAGCAGATAACAGAAAGTGATAACATAAGATTAATAAAATCTACTATTATCTAATAAACCTACTTTCACCTAAACGAGATTAATAAAACCTGCTGGATCTACCCTATGAAGTAATGTTTAATTAAATGACTGCAGATACTATACTTCAATGGAGGTATGTTTTTCCAGAAAAGGATTGCTTTCTCTTATTGACAAGAACACTGCTAATCCCAGGGAAATCTGCCCTAATATCCAGAAAACACCACGAACTGCCATGCAATGAAATTTCTCAGTTCTTCTACACTTTTGAAATCCTGTACAATGCAATCTAGGGCACAAAAATAGAGCAGTGTCCCAAATATTCAATGTTTGCTTCTTTCTACAAAAGATAGAAACAACACTGGAAGGATCCTATGGAAGAAGAATGCTTTGTTATTTGTCCTGGCCTTTAGCAAAACAGCTCTGGCTTTTTCCCTCTGTCTCTGTTTACAGAGGCAAGATCACAAAGGCCCTTTCTGTCTAAGATAACTGGCACTTGTGGTGATTGGGAGGATCAGTTAATGCACGTCTTTCAGCTGCTGGGCAAAAGTACTGTAGCAGTGAATGCCTCAGTGCTGCGAGGCACCCATACTTTTCTGCTAAGTTTCTGTGCTGTTGGCTTTCCAAAATGTGACAAAATAGACTGCATGAGTCTTAGTGGTGCCCATTCATCTGGGCACAATTTAGAAAAATAGGTGGATTATAGCTGTGCGAAACCAGTTTTGTCCAATTTGTTGACTGGAGTCAGACTGGACGCAGTGGAGAAAGAGAGGAACTTTTACTTTTGAATCAAAGCATCTGTAGTGCACAAGAGACTTAGAAGCAAGCATGAAAAGACAGAGGGAGGCTGGGGACAAGGAAGCAGGTGACTGGAAAAAGAAGATGTTGACTGGAGAGATGCACTGCATAGTATGGGGGAGGATTTCATCAGTGGTGGGATCCTACTATCTGAAGATACTTTTGGTCTAAATCCCAAGAGTGCTTCAAAGCTGTGACAAAACGGGGCTAGGGAAATGCTTACAGATATTTTACTATTTTATGTAACTCTCTACTTTTACTATTCAAGATCAAGAGTGGTGGCTTTTGAAAACTTGTGCCTGTGTTTGCCAAGGGTCTGAAACTACTTCCTGCCACCAAATGCGAGACCCTAGGGCTTGCTGTTCTGACAGTGATGTATTTACAACTTCAAAGTTGAAAATTTGCTGTGAAAAGATGAATATTCTTATGTCAGTGTTACACTCACATTCCTCTTACAGTGTATCACTTTGTATGCAGTAAATATTTATCATCCTAGTTAATATTGGCCAGAATAAGGTAGAAGGATATGCAAAAAGGAACAAAATGAGGACTGCAAATTTTTCACCTGACATGAGCATTATGGCGTTCAGCCCTAAAAGGAGCCTTTACTATTTTCTAATCAAACTATATGTATGCCCCCTCCCTGGAAATGTTCAAGGCCAGGTTGGACAGGGCTTTGGGCAACCTCATCTAGTGGCTGGTGTCCCTGCCCATAACGAAGGTGTGGGAACTGGATGATCTTTAAGGCGCCTTCCAAACCAAACCCTTCTATAATTCTACGATTCTCTCTCTCCATAGCTAATGAGTATTCTTTAAATGTTAATGCTTCATTGGCTGTCAATTTATCCAAGATTTATTTCCAAGAAACCTGTCATTACCCTGCCATTTCACACTCTCACTTGGGGAGAATCTGCATCACAAATATGTGCATATATTAATGAACCATTAAAATTGCAGAATTAAAATTAATCCATCTAAAAATGCAAATTCTGAGATCCCCAGTGTCTGAAGCAGTACCCAAATGAGCGAAGATGATTGTCTACAACACTGCACCATCCAGAGTTTCTTTGAAGATGCTCAGGATCCAGTTATCCATCAGAAAAACAGGTTTGAGCCTCAGACCTGCTTGTAACTCTCCTTAAGGGTCCTGGAAAGAGTGGCAGTGTACTGGTCAGCAGCAACAGGCATTTATTCAGTTTTCAGCCTGACTTAAATGGGAAATAAACCATTTCCTCTGGCTGGTAGCGTTAACACGCAGTCTCCCCTTAAGCTCGGAATGTTCAGCACCCTGCAAGGCAGGAAGGTGAGGATGACAACAGATAAGACATTGCTTGGCTCTCAGGCTTGGAACTCAGTGCCCTGGAGAGCTGAGCCACAGGTACTCATGCGAGTATAGGTCTTTACAGACAGAAACTACCAACAGCCCTTACAATTGCATGATTTGTGCTTCGCCACTGGCTTTTTTTTTTTTTAGTCTCCTAATATTTAAAGCACGATGGCATCCTGCAGAGCTGTATGGTGTGTGGTTGAAGGGGTTGCCTGGTGCAAAGTGGGCCCATTGGGAGTGCTGATGTCTATACAGATAGGAAAGATGTGATTTTAGGGAAAGGGACTTCTTTAAGAAACTATATTGTCTTAGATAGGAAACAGGGCCTTATCTTTGAGTACCTTGGTCAAATACAGACTAAAGATTAAATTGCCATTTCATGGTCTTTATGGCAGAATGGCTAGAACAAAAAATGAGTAAATTCCACCCCAAGTCTTCTGCTATCTTGGGTTCTCCTAAGTTTTCTTGAAATACCTCAAGTGCTGGTACCTCTCCCAGACTCAGGCCTGCTAGCCAAGTGAAGATGTCATGTGGGACCACGAGGTAACTTTCACAAGTGTGATTTCTCAGCAAGAGCAGCCTTTTGACCTTCCAGCTGCCTCACGTACCTCATCCATGTGTTGATTTGGAAGCCAAAGGATTGCCCTAAAGATCAATATCTATGCTATGGTGGCTACTGTAAAACATAGTATTATTAGTGCTCTGGCCAGATTTTGGATGTGATAATGCCACTGTGGCAGTGTTTGGAACTGAGATTTCAATAGATATAGTACCGCATATGCTTTCTTTTTTTTTTTAATTGAAATAAAAAATCCTGAAATGTGACCTAGAATATATACATGGGTTTTGTTCTTAGAACAGTCTTAAGGGTCCATCCTTTCACAGTTATATATACAGACACAGAAAACAATTGAAAATTTTGTGAGGTTTTTTTTTAAGGCTATCTTTCTTTCAAATCCAAATGCCTGACACAATCATTTTCAGTTTACCATCTGGCTGATAGAAGGCACAGAAGACTTTAGGCGAAAGTGGGGAGTTCTGTAAATGTATGAACAGATGAAAATAGAGTTCATAACAGTAACTGCAACCTTAGCTAAAGCGTGCTTTCACACTGAAATGCGTGTGTTTAGTAAAACACACCCTTGCGTTGGTATAGTTCCTATTTAAGACAGTGTACAAATATGCATAGTCGACAATATACGTTACAGCTATTGACCTTGGTCCTGACGATCAATCAGCAATCACAGTTAATATACCTCTAGATGGGCGCCAGGGGAGTAACAACAGCAGCTGGCGCATGGATTTTACAAGGTTTGCTTTCTTGTGTGCCTCTGTACACAGCAAAGTTACAATATACAGGTATCAGGTGAACCAAACAAAAGCCGTATCTCTTTAGGGAAGTAGAAAGTTTAGAACAGCCGTTAACGTAAACAATAAAAGTTAGCATTTCCTTTGTTAGGTACACAGAGAAATCCGTGTTAGATGGCACATAGTAAGCACCCAAGTTATCTTGTCTGCGCACACATGCACAAAGAGAAAAGCATGAAAGGAAGGGATTCAGAGCTATTAATTGGAATTTGCATTCTAATTTATTCTCACCACCTAAAAAGAAGAAATACGATGCTGATGGCCCCTGTTTTCCCTCTACACAATCTGTCCACAGTGTTTGCCTGCGAGCAGGAAAGGCTACCTTTGTTTCACGTGCATCTGCTGTGCTACAGCACAAAAATCATCCTTTGTTGTGCTGGAAAGCGGGAAGTGTGCACAGAGGTGTAAGGAATCCAAGAGCCCAGCTTCTACTTGCCATGACCTCCCCAGGGGATTACACACACAGCACAATACCGTCATTAAAAACAGTTACACACAGAATGACCCGGTGCCTCATCAGCTCGCTGATGTGTCACTGTACGGACGGACATGCAGCAGTAATTGCTCTGATGAGGAATTCATCTTTTTCTCCTCTTCACAACCCTGGCTGTGTGCTCGGGAGGCAGGGGACCGGCAGTCTCTCTTTGCATCCTTACCCAACAACCCGCTGGGTAGCAGGCGTCCCTCCATCTCCCTGCACCCTTTGTTTAAAGCAGCACCTTCTAGGATACAGTCCGTGGGGAGGGAGGGGGGAAAAGGGGATGTTTACTTACAGAGCAGTGGCGGGCAGCTAATGTCACCTCCTGGGCCAGGGGCAGGGGCTCACATCCATTAACAGATGTGCAGAGAGCGCACCGGCCTGCTTGCAGAGGCGCGCGGCACAGCCAGCCAGGGCTCTTTCCTGCCTGCGAGGAGCAGCTCTTCTCATTTCAGCTCTGCAGGCAGCGTGGTGTGGAAAGAGGCTGCTGCCTTCCCCAGCCCAGCGAAACCCCTCGGTATCATTTTACCATATAAGGAGACAAAAGCATCGGAGACACTCATTCTTGTAGGCTCTCTGCAGCTGGCACCCGGTTCTTGCTCTCTTCCAAGGGTGTAGATACTTCCCCCTCCTAAACATCTTGGCTTTGTTGGCCCCCTTCCTAAAACAAGGCTCCCCCCACCTCCTCCAGCCTTTGTTTCCTAAAACCCCTGATGCTTACTAATAACGCAGCTTCGCTAGAGCCGAGGGATCTTGTTTTACAGAAGGAATGGTTTCGCAAAGCCGAACATTTGCAAGTCTCTTCACCTGGCTGAGAGAATAAAGCATTCGGTCCTCTGGCTGTTCTGTATGCTGTGACACTGCCTCTCCCAGAGAAGAGTGAAACAAGCTGTCTCTCCCCTTCATGGAGAGGAGTCTGCAGGCTTTTCTTTGTGAACATTCAGAGCCCGTTCTTGTTTCCCCCCCACCCTGCCTTCTTTCAGAGTCCCCCCCCCCCTCACTATGGGGAGAGGAAAGAGAAGCAGGAGAAACTATGAAACCAAAAAGCCCCTTGTGCAGGAACGAGCCAAGGGAACAGATTGCCTCAGCACACACTCAGGACCCAGCAGAGAGCCCTGCCAGCGGGCACACGCTGAAGAGAGGGTGAGCCATTAATCCTCCCATAACCAGGAACTAATTTTTCTGCTACCAAATCCAGTTTAATTTATCAGCCATTCTAGCAGAAAGACATTCTGTTCATCTAAACAGCAAGGGTCCTGGGAAACATCCTAGAGGGAAGAATTTGGATCAGGAGCACATGGGGGATGCCTGGTCTCTGCTCCTGGAGAAGTAGAGTGGGGGGAGCAATTCAGGGAAATACCTCAGTAGTGACTGCTGCCTGACAAGAGGAGGTGCTTTACATTGAGCATTTTCAACAGCAAGGGAAACTAGTAGGACAAAAAAACTAAAATCCGTTAGCCTGAGTTATTGTTGCTACTGTTTTGCATCCAGATGACACAAGGCAGTCCAGTGTGCTTTTGTGTTGGGCACTGGGTCCTGGCTTGTGCTTGGGTAGTGGTGCAGGTACACAGGCAACAGAACCACAGAACCACAGGATGGCTGAGGCTGGCAGGGCCCTCTGGGTCCCTCTGGCCCAGCCCCAGCTCCAGCAGGGACACCAGAGCAGGGTGACCAGGCCCATGTCCAGGCGGCTTCTGGAGATCTCCAAGCAGGAGACCCCACAGCCTCTGGGCAGCCTGTGCCAGTGCTCCTCACCTGCACAGCACAGAAGTGCTGCCTGAGATGGATTTGCTATGGGTTTCTCCTGAAAGAAACACAAACAAAACACATACACACAAACAACAAAAAACATGTACCAGAACCCTGACCTGTACTCATTGTCCTCTTGCATACCTGAATGGTAGTTAGATTTTGAACAGGAGTGGGATCTGATAGTCGGTCTCAGCTCTACTCAGAATCTCCCACAAACCCAGGCAATAAAATGGTGAAAAAAGGCCATTCCTATTCTCTACACATACGAGTTACTCTGATGTCCAGCAATGCCCATGGGTTTGTCTGGTGCTGCAGCCCTTATAGTCGCATTTTCAAAGCACAGGCATTTTGTCCTAGAGGACCAAACACAGATGTATCGGGCTATGGAGTTTAATTCCATGGTAATTAAAGCTCGTTTAAATCAAAGCTGCTGCACTCCAGCCGTGTGTTGCTGACTACTCCCTTGCATTGGCACTGGCACTGGCAGATGAGTTAAACCGGACAGTGAGCAACTTTCAGTGAGCCCTTGAGCTACCATGGGGCTGCACACATCTCTTGAGAGAGCTGCCGGCTGGGTGTCCAGTCCTGTCATTGACTTTCCCCATGCCCTTGGACAAGATATTGCATCTTTCTGATCTTTAGTTTCATTGTCTGTAAGTACAGGGCTCAGGACAGCCATGCTGTCATGTGAGTTGTTAGGGAATTCACAAAGGACTGGTTAATGCATAATAATAATAATAATCTTTCTTTCTTTTAGATTAAATTATTGCGCAGTGACAACAGTAACTGTTAATTTCCATCTGAGCTACAGTAACTAGCTCAGCTCTGATTTAGAAGTGCATTAAGCACATGAAGTGCATAAAGAAGAAAATCAAGCCCTGAAGGTGATTAGATTTGGGTTATTTGAGTAGTTTATTTCCAGGCCTTTCTAAAACAAATTAAACATTCCCAATATGTAATTTGATTTTTTCTATTTCCAAGATATTCACTTCCCTATCTGTCTGTTGACAGTCAAGGCAGCAACTCTGCCAGAGGTATTTTGATGTGAGCTGCTGGAATACACTACAGTGTTTTCCACAATTACAAATTAAAAATACATACTGGCTTTAGCTGAAGTTGTTTCCCTCAACTGTTGCAGGTCATGGGTTGATGTTGGGAAGATAAGATCATTTTTGTCTGATTTATCCAAAAATCTCTGAATCCCTGGAGGCTGAAGAGGCTCTGCTGATTTACAACCCAGATTTATATCTGTGGAGCTGTGGGCCCACTACTGCACCTGAGGCTTAGCAGCCACATCAAGCCTGCTTGGAGCTGGAAAAGGAAGAGTCACCAAGTAGCTCCTTTCCTCATCCCCTGGTGTGGTGAGTGCACTCCTCCAAGCACTGCTGGGGTGGCAAGAGGAACCTCCAACCTCTTGTTCTTCTTCAGTCAGACTGTTCCTGCTCACTTCTCCTCTATATCTGCTGAGTAAATATTCAGTGACTTGCAAAAACCCACATACCCTCTTCTCCCACCAGCATCAAATCCACTGGGGAAAAAGAAAAACAAATTTACTTCATTGTCGGGCAGACAGGAAGGAAAGAGCTGGGGAGGGGCTTTTATTCCACTGGCAAATTTAATGTTGTAGTGTCCCACATTTTTTTAATAAAAAAAATTTCATTGGTTCTCTGATTAGCTCAGCCATCTTCAAGGCTTCAGAGGAGACAATGCAATGAAAATAGCATGCAATATTTCTAAAAGGGAGCCTGCATTTAGGGTTGAAAACACAAGCACATTTCAGTGCCATTCTGTGATTCAGAAACATAAACTGTGGCTTTTATAATTCTCATATGTGTTGCATTTATGTAGCATACATTTTTTGTTCATCGGTGGTCTGTGTGCCTTAACAGGTTTAATCCTGGTATGGAGAAGGCCATGCCTCACATATAGGAAATGAGATGGAAAAAATCAATGATTTTACTAATCCTTCAGAAATCTCACTTCAGCTACTAGGTTGGTACCTCTGTAAGAAGCATTTCAATACTTATCTCCTTTTCTGGCTGAAAAGAATGAACAAACAAAAATAGTGGAAAAAGATGTCTGGAAGTGGAATATTTCTATTTCTCCCAACTTGAGTCACAGAGAAACTGAATGTCTCTGAGGGAGCAGGGAAGGTGGAAAACTGTGCTCTAATGTTTAAAAATGGCAAAGCTACTGACTGACTCCTTCCATCACAGTTTTATCCTGGAAACTGATATGTTACTTTATCAGAATTCAACGAATCCCTTTGTCACGCTGGAACCTGTGTAATACAAGCTTCCATTGAACATGAGAGGGTGCATTTAGAACTGCTGTTTTTGGCACCAGTGCTTAGGAAGTAGTACAGATTCATGCAGACATTGCATTTCAGTTCGTTAAACCTGAAATAACAACCAGGCAATATTAAATCTTTCTGAAATTTCATTCTCACAGGATATTCTCAGATACGTAGTTTTCCTTAAGCATATGAGAAATATGCAAGTGCTAAATGTTTTTTTTAGTCTATATTTTATCTCCCCATTCAGCCTTCCAATTATAAATCTTTTTGCAATATTCTGATATTTTTTTTTCCCTGGGTGACTAGAGACGCAAGCAGACATAACTAGCAGGTAAGAAGTATCAAGGTTTCATAGACTATGAAGAAATTACAGATATCTTTGGACAATCCTTTAAATTCACTGCAGTCAAAGCAGGTGGACCTTCACATGCACTGGAAGTCTGCTTACTGTGGGTCGACATACAACATTTATTTTTATAAGAATGTTTAGCCTAAGCCTAAGCCAAAGTGAAAAGGTTAGTATTTTAGAAACTCCATACTAATCTAGCAAAAAAATCATGTTCAGTATTTCCTTTCTTAATGTATTTGAATATTTTCCCCAAATGGCTGTAACAATTTTCTTCAGTGAATTTAGAGTAAGATTCCGTGGCTCAGTAGCAGTGAAGTAGCACTGGTTTTGTATAGGAGGCATTGTCTTTAGGAGAGCATATTGTTATCCATATTGCATCATATCACACGACTGTCGAGTCCTTCTCTGGACAAGTGCTCTCATGAGAAGAGACATCCTGCATCTTTGTGGGTTAAAACCTCATAATAACCACTGCAGGCTAAAGCAAGCCCATTGAACAAGCGCCCAAGCAGCAAGTGTCTTTGCTGTGCAGACCAGCCATCCTGGAAAGCCATCACCAGGCTTCTGGTAACTGAAGAAGAAACCATGGAGAGTGGTAACAAAAGAATGGAAAGCAGCAATTCTTGCTATGGAGTACAGTCCCTTCCTTCCCTGCTTTCTCTACCAGTGTTTCTTCTCTCTCCCTTTTGGAGAACAGATGGTGACTCTGCTTCTAAGGAAGTCAGAGCGAAACATTTTGTTCTTTGCCATCCTCACACCTCTTTGGTCTCTAAGCATTCCCTAAATCCCTCAGCTCCATAGTTAGTTCATCCATAGCTGGGGACAGAGAGCCCAGTTTCACAGCTTTGGAAGTGCCACAGGATCAAGAGACTAGAGCTTCTAGCAACAGCTGAGTGGACTTTAGAAATCCTAATTTTCATGACACTCCTAGGCACAGAACTTTATTAAAAGAGTTTAAAAAATGAGAAAGAGAAAGCATTTCTTTTTTGCTTTGTTGCTCAAAGTATTTTCTCTGCATGTTGTAGACAATATTCAGGTAACGGCGCAGAGCCCTATGTGGAGGAGCTGATGCTTTTTTTCTTTCCTCTGGATTCAGCTTGATTTCCATGTGTGGCCCAGCTTATGACAGATGGGAAGAGGCTTTTGGGTTTTCTACCCCTGCAGATGGAACCTGAGCTGTCAATTTACTACAGAGTTTGCTGTAATTGCTGGTCTTCTGAACTGGCAAATGCTACCCCTTCATTTAGGCTTTATTCATTTTGGTATAATCATGATTTATAGCTCCCTGTTTCAGGCATATGAAACAAGCAAACTATGATTGTTCCAAAAATCTAATCACTCTGTATTTTTGATAGCACAAGAGCCATGCAATTCTATACAAAATAGCTCACATACCTAGGCATTTCCCTCAGTGTTCCTTCCAATGTTCCTTCCAGTACTCCAGTGTTTTTAGGCAAAGTCCCCTTTCCAGATTCCTCCCCCACTCACTGCTCCACTGCTCATGGTTTCTCCTACAAAACATAACTTCCGAGTGAATAATTTCCTCCTGCTCCCCTGAATGCCTCTTCAGCCTGCATCCCTGACATCTTTTATGACCCTCTAGAAAGAGCCAACAACAACGTTTGTAACTGCTGCTTCCTGTCATCACTCAATCCAAATCCCAGGGAACTTCTGAGCAAACCAAGGTTCATAAAACTGAGTGGCTGGCAGGCACGTAGAGAGCCCACCTAACTCATTCCCAGGGCATGATCAACAATATCTAACTCATTTCTGGCTGATCTTTTTCTAATCTGCCCTTAACGATTAAGGTTGGGCCTCCATAAACTCCATAGCCTAGTGCAGATAAGTTTTGACAATCTAGCACAGATGTAAAAAGGCAGAAAGGAATCAGCCTTAGGACTATAGTTTGCAGCCTAACAAGAACGCCTGTAAAGGATAATTAGTCTCAGGCAGAACCTGTAAGTTGCACATATTCAGACCACGCTATAGTAATACAGAATTTGCTGAACAGAAGAATTCCTCCAACTCATCATCCTATCCTCTGGGTCTTAAAAATGTCTTGGGAAGAAAGTAAGAATAGCTTGTAGTGATATACTCTTAATACTCCCCCAGCTTCCCTTCCAACAACGTTTGGGTCAGGGATTTCTCAACCTGAAGGCAGTATGCATACTGAATATTACTTCCACAAACTTGCGTAGTTTCCACCTAATCCCATGAAAAATTCAATATTCAGGGTTTTCTGTAACAGGTAGCTCTATTCTGTGCTGTTGAAGAACCATCTCCCTGTGTTTGTTTTGAACATATTACCTGCCTGCTCCATTTGATGCCTCCTAGGTCTTACACTTGGAGAACTAATTAGCAACAGGTCTCGCATTTTACAGGCTGCTCATGTCTTTATTTTTATCTTCTTCATATTTGCCCTCAGCCACCTCTCTCCGAGGCTGTGGTGATGGACTGACGTTAGGACTAGATATCTTAGTGGTTGATTCTGTGATTCTATGGTCATATCTCCCTCAAGTGTTTCCAATATGACAATTTGCTTTCTCAAATGAAGCAACAGAACATTAATGTTTAATTTGCTTTTCGGCTGTTTTTGAGCACTGAGTGGTTATTTTCATAAATCTACGTAACTCCCAAATTTCTGATCCAGGTAGTCAGCACAGAACCATTACTTAACTGCTTTATGCTCATCTGCATTCAATTTAAGATGGTACTGCAATGCACCATGCTGCCTATGATCCTCAGTCTTGGTAGGATTCCGCTGTTGATCTCTCTTTACTGCAATAGGTGCCCGTTTATCTTTCAACCAGTTTTATGCAATCTACGTAGAGATCTTCCCTCTCATTCCATAGCTGCTTACATGGTTTTTTTTGGTGAAAGGCCTTCTTTAATGTGTGGAAAATCACAAGTAGATAGTGTCGAACAAAGATCTCCCCTGTCTGTATGCTTCTTGTCGTCTTACAGGAACCCAATGGATCTGTAAAGCTTAATTTCCCTTTACAAAGCTGTACTGAATTTTTCCCGATGTGTCATGTTTATCCTTCTTGTCTATCCTGTTAGTTTCTGCTAAATTTATCAGATTTACCAGGATCTAATTTTCTCAGTTTCTCTTGGAATTATTTTTGAAAGCTAGCACTGTATTAGCCACTTTCAGGTGCTCGATTCTAAACCTGTTTTAAATAAGAGGACATGCACTGTACTTATTTCAGCTATTTCATCACTGAATCCCTTTAGATGTCTTGGGTGAACACCATCTGTTTCTAAGATTTTCTTCCTATACATTTTGTTTATTTGTTTCATTCCACTTCTACAGACAGCTGAGCTTGAAATAGATTCTCTGATGATACCCGTACAGAAGTGTTCTGCTGCAGGAAAATCTCCAGAGCAGAAAAATCATTTATTTTCTTTTTTTGTGACAGCCTTCTCTTTCCTGAGGTCTCCTTTTATGCTCTGGTTGTCTATTGGTCCTATCGTTCTCCCAAACACTAAACTTGCCATGAATTCAAAAGGAGCATGCAGTTTCAAATCACTTCCCAGATGACTTCAGAACCCTAATATTTTGATGTAAGTAGAAAGAGTTGCCCCCTTTGATTTGAATGTGACTGGGGATATCCTGTGTTGCAGATAGATTCTTCTGTGTGGCAACAGTTATTTTTCTGCTCAACCAGTGTTTGTATATTCTGCACACATTCTGAGAGGGTCAGAGATGTAGGCTCAGACATATATTATGATTCAAAATATGAGCTTAGATTGTGCACTTTGAAGTGGAGTCCTTGCTATTGATCCTCATAGGCCTGTGCTTACTTTGAACCCTATAAGTGCTCAGGCTCTTTAAATAATAGGATTAAAGCAATCATCTGCTTGCTGATGTGAATTTCATTTCTAACATTTCACACAGAGCTGAAAAAATATATTACCCATTGCCAGCCTGATAGACATATGGATTGGGTTTGTCCCTGACAAGTTTCTATTCACACGGCTTTCTGGTGAACTTTCTTTCTTAATGTGAATGAAATCTAAATGTTTTGAGTAAAGTGAAATAAAGGCTTATAGCAATGGCTTGTCTTGAAGACAATGTGTCTCATGCCACAAGATAAGCAATTTTTGAACCATTAGGAAGGAATCAAAAATCATAATATGAAGCAGCACTAGTCCTTTCATTTATCCCAAACAAAGTCTGGTGGGCCCTTGTTGGATTGCTGCTGCGCAGATGACTGACATGGCTGAGCACTGCCAGCCTGACTGGCTGCTTCCTGCAGAGCCTGCCCACAGTGGTGCTGGCTCTTACAGGCAACTGGGAGGAGTGGCAGACTCCAGTAGGAAGTGATGATAAGAGAGGGTGGAACGGTAGGGACGAAGGGAGGACTGTGCATCCCAGACCATCCCTAGCACATGAGCTGGGTGCTCCTGCTTGTGGTGGCAGGAGAGGGTGGTCTGGCCAAGCCACGCTTATGTGAGGATTTTGTCTCTAGAAGCAAAGCAAAGGCTGCTGAGAAGAAAAGAATGGATGATAAAACTCTTCTTGCATTCTGCAACCTTCAACCTGTATCAGTGACAGGAAGATCTTCTGCAGAGAAGGACCTGGATATCCTGGCGGACAGCAGGTGGCCATGAGCCAGCAGTGTGCCCTGGTGGCCAAGAAGGCCAATGGTGTCCTGGGGTGCGTTAAAAAGAGCATGGATGGCAGGTCGAGGAAGGCGATCCTCCCCCTCTATGCTGCCCTGCTGGGGCCACACCTGGAGTGCTGTGTCCAGTTCTGGGCTCCTCTGCTCAAGAAAGACAGGGAAATTCTAGGGAGAGTCCAGTGGAGGGCGGCAAAGATGATAAAGGCCCTGGAGCATCTCCCTTATGAGGAAAGGCTGAGAGACCTGAGTCTGTTCAGCCTGGAGAAAAGAAGACTGAGAGGGGATCTGATCAATGTTTATTGAAAGTGCAGGAGGAAAATGGATGGGGCTAGGCTCTTCTCAGTGGTGTGCAGCATTAGGACAAGGGGCAACAGCCTAAAACTGGACCACAGAAAGCTTCATACAAACACGCGTAAGAACTTCTTCACGGTGAGGGTGACAGCACTGGAACAGGCTGCCCAGAGAAGCTGTGGAGTCTCCTTCTCTGGAGATATTCAAGATCCACCCGGATGCTTTCCTGTGCAACCTATTGTAGGGAACCTGCTT
Source organism: Penelope pileata (assembly GCA_013396635.1). Classification (NCBI taxonomy): domain Eukaryota; kingdom Metazoa; phylum Chordata; class Aves; order Galliformes; family Cracidae; genus Penelope; species Penelope pileata. The sequence continues at coordinate 87,558 of WBMW01001616.1, forward strand.
TGGCAGAGGTTTGGACTAGATGATCTCCAGAGGTCCCTTGCAACAATTGCAGTTCTATGATTCTGTGATCACATATCCCTCCACCTCTTTGCTCTCCCTGCCTGCATCCATATCAGTCGACCTTGTTGGCCCAAATGATGGACAGTCCAAAAAAAAGATGGACAGTCCAAAATGAGAAACTCCAGTGTCCTAGATGCCCAACTTCCATTGGTACCATAGTCACACTGCTGTTTTGGAAAGTTCAGTAAAAATAGTCAGGAATGCAAGTCTAACACGGCATCGTTCAAGAAAGCAACAATCATCATGCAAAACCTCTTCTTGCCACTCAGGATATCTATGACAGACTATTAATGTTTCCATCATGATCTTTAATTTTTCAGAGACTTTCAGCTTTGAACAAATAGGTGCATTGAAGTGAAAATTTTTCAGGCTATGCTGGCTGAAATACTATTGTCATTACAAATTTTCAAATAGATTTATGTCGTTTTCTCCCTGGGTTAGTGGAATGGATGATCTAGAAAGCCATCACCATTCAGTCGCTGCTTCTTCCACTTCCTGCACCAGTAGAGGTCTTGACTCCACCAGACATGTTTTCCATTCATCTGAAATGCCCTTTCCTATACTCAAGGTCTCACTCTGCAGTCTGGAAGCAGATTTTCAGGAGTTCCTACAGCACCATGACAACCTTGATTCACCTCATGACTCTCCTAAGTATCCCAGAACCCATCAATTTACAAGGAAACCAATTCAAAAATTTAAAAGGACAGTGGGGAAATATGAGAAGTAAGACTGACACAATTCTTACTATGGAGAGTCTATGTTATGAAAGCACCCTCGTTTGTATAAATAGAAAGGGGGGAAAGATTTTGTAGATAGTATTCAGGGACTTGTGATAGCGCTTCCCATTCCTTGATAAACAAAATGCTCTGTATAACCCACACAAATGGTTTATGGTAGTATCCATTTCATCCAAGTTTAACTGATCAAGTGCTAAAAATCTAAACAAGTCATTGTGATCCTACTATAGTGAGATAGAGGGACACTTTCAAGGGATGGCTCATTAGACGGCTGTTGAGGATGAAATGAACTGCCCTGTAGATGTGCTTTTATTTCCTCATTGATTCTAGTGAACTTAGATATTCAGTTCAGACACCTGACCTTTGGTAGCCAAAGTAAGGCAGCCATGACCAGGAGTGGAATTCACACAGCTGCTGTATTTCCCCCTACCTAAATGAGCAGAGCTGGATGCAACAGTCTCATTCTGGCTTGATGATTTTCATTCAGATGAAAGGAAGAAAAGGCAAAGTCTCTCTTGAAGACATTTATCTTGGAGCCCTAGGTCACTGCAGCCCTTAGCTGGGTCTCACAGCCTGCTGATCCTCACCACACTTGTCTGCTCTTAGACCTGGCCCTTACTTCTCATTTCCAAATTGGGAAAAAATGTTACTTTTCTCCCCTAAAAGGATGTTGTGAGAGGAAATAGACTGTAGAGCAGCTTGACGATACAAAAAGCAAGCCGTATGAGTACCCAACACGGAATGTGCTTATCCTGTGCTCATTCAAACACCTGACTTGGAGCTTAAACTCAGAATTTGAAAACTGCCACAAACAGGAATTATTCTGATAGCTTCCTGTCTGGTATCATTCTTTACCAGGAGTGCCATGTCAGTGTTAGCACCTCTTTCTTGTTGTATTATAAGCAGTGTCCTAGCCCCTGGAGCGTCATGCTGTCTTCTGTGCCTGCATTCCCAAACACACCCAGCACTGTGAGGCTGTGAGGAGTGTTGCACTGGGACAGTCAATGGATCGCATGCATAGGAAAATAGGAAACTCGGTATTTAAAGAGTGGGATAAGAGACAGAATAATGGGCTTCTGTGTGGTGGTATCTGAGGACTGTAGGTATTCTTGCTTTCGTATGGTAATCTCCATGCAAGCAGGGCTTTGCTTCCCCAGCTGCAGACTACGAAAAAGGGGTGCTGATACCTATTTCCCTTCAACAGAAAGTATGCAAATTTCTAGTAAGTCTTCAGTGAAAATCTGTTAAGCTTGACGGGGGAATATGCGGATTTGAAAGCTCGCTGGCTTTGTTTCCCACAGTTTTGCCCATTCTACTCCTATGACTCTTTTTTTAAAGAGTGTTTGCCTCTTGTTTCTTTGTGATTTGAAAATTTCACTGAGATAGCAGGAAAAATTGACTATAAAAGAAAATCTGTACAGGTGGTTTCACACATAATGTTACTGAAAATATAAAGCAGAATAGATGGGAAATATCTTTCCTTGTAGCTATTTCAGTTTCACTGCTTCTCAGTAGCATTTGTAACAGTAGCCAGTAAATCAACCTCCAGGAAAAACATTTTGTGAAGGTGACAGATCCCTTTAAAATGTGTACTGTTAGTGGTCCTTCCATGTTTGTGTCAGAACGAGCTGAGCAAAACCAGGCAAGATTGCTCAAACTGTACTTGCAGAAAAACTAGGACTCTGTAATATGACCTATGCTTTTCTGAGCTAATCAACGTTAGATGGTGAACATCGTTGAAACTGTCTGAGATTTGTCAGCATGAAACTGTACTCACTGAAATATAAAGCCAGAGATAAAATATTGCAGCCAGCAGCAATTCATCTAACTGAAAAACAACAGTGTCTGAAGCATTCAGATTGACTGTGCTCTGGTTAGACTATATGTAGATATGAAAAAAAGGAAAACTGGTAAGAAAAATTGTGAAAGCCATTTGCTGATGTAAGTCCACACAAATTTAGCACCATAAAAATTTGAAAGAAAAGGAGAAAATCTGAGGTTTTTCAAAATCTGTGAAGGTTTCTGAGAAAATTCTCATTGATTTCAGTGGTGTGAGGATCCATCCTCAAGCGAGTATTCACATTCCTTTTCTTCTCTAGTTTTCTTCCTTGTAAAAATGGCCTTTTATATTTTCTGTATTAAAGAAGCATTTGAATGAGTCTACCCCCTCCCAGCCTCTAGCCAGCTGCAATCAAAAGTCAGCCTTGTTCTTATGGTTTGCTGTTTGGAAGGGAAAAAGCAAAGATATTCATCCATTAATCATATTTTCAAATGTTAGGTAAGAACAAAGTACTATTGTTGGAGAGATTGCCTTTAGCATTGGTTCACTTTGGGAACAGGCTCTTGGTCTATTTGTTCTATTATTTCACTTTTAAATTCAAATCCACTAAAAAATCTGCACTAGTATGCATGTTTCTGCATTTTTTCCAGCTAAATATCCTTGGCCAACTGTTTTTTTTAAAAAAAAAAAAAAAAAGAAAAAAAACAAACCTGATGCCTTGCTGCACATGATAGGAATGTTACTTTTGCTTCTTGTTTTTTAAGGGGGAATACTATCAGTACAACAATGGTGGTAATTTAACAATAAATGTCCAACCACAATGGTTGTTTTATTCCTACTGTTTTAGTCTCAGGCCTGAATGGTAGACAAAGAAATTGAGGACATGAGAGAGGTGGGACTACTTCATTAAAAAATACTGGTTTTGTGCACAACTTCTTTATTGCAAAATTTACTACAGAGGCACATCAGTTGAGCATAACTGCAGAACCTTGGAAAAAAACAGACCAAGGGGAGCATCAGGTCTGGCTAGGGCAGCTCCCAACACCTACAGGTGGCCCACTCAGAGTCAACACTGCGCTCATTGGTGGGAACTGCTACCTTCAGTCTCCAGCCAATTTGCAAAACTCATTTCACCAGTGCTGGGGATCAACAGATCAGAGCTTTGTATGGATCTGAACAGAACAGAACAGACCACAGTCTGGTGGCAAGAACATAACTGCAATAGAACAGAGGGACGTGCAGAGGCACCAGCAGTGGTGTTTGAAGGAGTTAAGCATCCTTGAGGGAATAGTAAGCCTCTAGATAAGATAGATGTGTGTGCAGACTATTTGGTATTTACCACTCCTTCTGTCTTCTGCTGAAGTTATGTTCTGTTCTCCACATAAAAGATGGAGCAAGCTTGTTCCTAAGCTCGTTGTCTCGACAGTTTACACCAAAGGCCACAAGCCCCTGCCAGAGTAAGTCTGGAGAGCTCAGCCTGACGAGACATGCTAACTGAGGACAACCGCCCTGGGAATGGGTCTCCATCAGTGGAGGCTGAACATGGCAGCCTTATACGCCACATCTAAGTCATGAATTAGAGAAGACCTCAGGCTGCTCCTAGGTATTGCAATTCATTGACCACACTGGCCAGTTGTCCAAACCTGGGCAAAATTTGGGAGTGAGCCCTATCCATGGGACACATTTTGGATGTAGCTGGTTTTTTTGTTGTTGTTTTTTCTTTTTTTAGATACAAGGAGCATGTAATGGCATGGACATGGACTCAGAGCATTGCAGAGGGTATTGCATGTACTTCTGTGGTAGAGCCAGAGACAGCCCTGAGACTGGGCCCGACTTCTCCACGCTGATGAGCCCAATCAACATTTGATGTGAATGCCCACATCGCAGCTAAAGTCAGGGGATCTCCAGCAGTTTTGGGTCAGCTAAGGGCCTACCCTTTTGCCTTTCAAATCCTCACTTAGGGATTGAGCCCGATCCCAAATGCTTTGAAGCGAGGTGACCAGTTGTACAAGCCTTGGGTTTGGGTTAAGCAGGGCCGAGGGGGACCTGTGGTCCTGTCAAAGCCTGTTGAGCAATGGTTGGTCAGCATTTTGGAAAAAAGCCTCCTTTCATTTCTAGTGTAAAATGTGATCTCTGTAGTTCTTGGGCTAAAATTAAACTAATATTTGTTACCTTTGTATCATACTTCGTGGTCCTTGGATGAAAGAGCCTTTCCTTTTAAGGATGTTTATATTAAAAATGTGTGCGCAAATGCATCCAAACACATACACACATATGCACAAACAATCTTATTTCTCCATAGAGGTCTTCTTTTATCAGCTTCATTTGAAAATTAATGCTCTCATGAGATGAGGTTAAAAGTAATTTAATGTAACAATGGCCTGATAATTGGCATTTGGCAGTTATTGCTAATGCTATTTTATAGTCTGGTTCTGAAGAATTCGTGCTTTGACACACAGATACGTTTTAGTGCTTTTCTTTCTTTTCCCTCTTCACACAGCTGCTGTAATCCACATCAAGCAATTGTTTAAACAAGACATCAGTAAGCATCGTCTGTAATTTGGCTTTCTTTCTTTCAAGGCTGTTAGGAAATGGTCTCAAAGAGGAAGAAAAATAAAATGTTCCTTCTGTCTTCTTTTTTCCCACTTTCATAAAGAAGAAAATGCTGATAGAGAGGAAAAAAGAAAACTAATCATAAGCTTTCTGCCTGAAGTCATTCAGTTTGCTATTCAAACCAGGGTAGTGTCTGTAGTTAGACATGGTTGTATTCCTTGAGAACATGGAAACACGACAGCATATTATTAGTGCAGAAACTAAAGAGCAGCTGCTATTTAGCACCTGGTTCCCAACAGCAGGCTAGAAATACAAAGTAAAACGCTCTGTATGTGTCCTGGTAGCAAGAAATGAACAAACATCCTAAAATCCCCTCTTCCGATAAGAAAGGAGCCCTCCCCTTGCAATGTCTGCCCGGAGCCCCGAGAAACTTCCAGCCCTCATTGCAAAGGGAAGGCAAAATGAAGAAAAGGGGCCAAAGGATGGTAGAAATCCAGACGAGTCACTGCCTTACCTTGCTGCAGCTTGGTGGTGCCTCTGCTTGCGAGCCCGCGAATGAGAGCAGATGGGAGCAAACACGGAGACTCGCGGCTTTATTGGATTACCCACACTATGTATTTAGTAATTAGACAGTTAGGCATTTGTGCTTCAGATGAGCTATAAATATAATATCTCCAGAGCCCCAGACATGCAGAGGAGATAAGGACCGCAGCACCTCTGTGCCACCGGCCTTTTAAGGCATCGTAGATATAGCAGCACGAGGCCCCTGATGGAAAGAGCTGCTGTGCTCCTGTCCTGCTCCATTTGAGAGTGCCGGATCTCAAAATACCCTCACCTACTTTCAGGAGCTCCTGTGAGTGTCCCTCAAAGAGCCAGCATTATTGCTTGATATTTCAACTGAGCTATAATCAACTCTGATTTCTCCATCAGATTATTCCCCAGGGCTCTGGGTTAACAGAAATGCCTTGGGAAGTGCCAGCTTCTCCGCGGATGCAGCAAACTCCAGCTCCCATTCATCTGTTTGTCTGTCCATCCCAGGCGTGCAGCCTCACTGCAGGGCGGTCTGTCCACCTCACTCTGGCCTGTTTTACTCCAGGGGACGGTAGTGCCAGTTCTACTTCCAGGCAAGAAAGGAACAGCGTTGGTGACCAGCCTGAGGCCACAGGTCAGTTGGTGTGGGCAGGAGTCAGCTCTCCCCTCTGGGCTCCCTCCCGCTGTAAAGGAGGTGTGAGGCTCAGTTAGGGGGCACTCATACATCTCAGGAATGTGAGTTTAGAGGTGAAAGAGAGGCCTTTCAGCAGGTCCTGTGGGCACAGCCCCTCTGGCTGCAGAGGAAAAGCTGTGCGAGAGAGGATCAGTGCAGAATTTGGGTTGAGCCTCGCTCCTTTCTAGATGGATTCTGGATCCATCTCTGTATTTTGATGTTTTTCTGCAGAGCAACATGCAGCACAGACGTGATCCCTGACCAGAATGTTAAACTATATTAAGGTGTTTTCTAAGTGGAGGAAAAGGAAATCCTCTTCAACACAGGCAGGTGAAGAAAGAGCATTGGGCAACCTCTACACGCAGGAAAATGAGTCTCCCTTAAGCAGCAGCATATGTCTCAGAAGAAATACTACGCTTTTAAACTGAGATTATCTGCTGTTCCTTCTCCTGGTGGAAGCAGGAGTATCTGCCATCAATCTCTCTGCTGGATTTATCTATTACTTCCACAGTCCCAAAGAATGGCCTGTTCCCTACATCTCCTTCTTCTCTTCAAAGCTTTGTTAGTTCGACAGTCTTTAGAAGATCATGTCAACTCCCAGCTCTTCTCTGAACACTTTGTTTGGTCAAGCTGTGGAGACTGGATACTGACACAAAGTGTGTGCCAGGTTTTCTGACATGACAAAAGGATTTATGGTTTGATTTGGAGCCCAGTCAGGTTTTATGGTTTTAACGCCAAACCAATCAGAAGTTGGCATTTGAAGGGTTCATCCTGACCTAAAAAAGTTCATAGCAACATGTCCTCAGCCCCTGCCAAGCAACATAATTTGACAGTACAAGTTCAAGTCTCCTGGAACAGATGACATCTGCCTTTGTCTATGTGAAATCTCCCAGCTTTCAAGAACCATGGCCTAGGAGCACGGCCTTGAAACTTTGCTTAGGGAGATATGAGAAATATCCCATTGTTTCTTGATGAAAACATCGTTCATCCAAGAATTAGCAGCCTTTTGCCACATGTTCCTGTAGCTACTGTGTAAACAGTCCCTTCTCATTTCCCAGAACAATAAACAGTTATGAAAAGCTATATAAGCAGCAAAAATGTCATAGTTACGACATATGTTTGGATAGCTCTGGATAGCCTCAGCCTTTTCATGTTCGCCAAATTTTGTTTTCATGATTCAAAGGGCTGGGCCAATTTGTGAGAACAGAAAAGACAGTGGTCCCCAGATCCCTCTATACAGGGCACTAGCGACATGTTTAATCCCCAGGTGTCAACTCAACTACAGAGAGCATATGGATCTGGTGTTAACATAAAGGCACTGGGGATGATCTTGGGGTGAATGTGGCCCCTTGACAGACTTCGTCTAACTGCCTGGGACAGTGCACTGCAGACCCAGTAATTCAACCAGTACTGCTTTTCTCCACAAAATAAAACAAAACAAAGACTCCTAGCCACCACCCGATTTAAACTGTTCCAGTTTCATTTGGGGGCATTGCTTTACTCCTTGATGATATGGACCATGGAGTAGTGGCTTTGTGGCTCCTTTGCCATCTCCACAGACCAGTAGCACCAGAGCTAGCCCCACTGCCCATGGGACTCAAGGGAGGACACAGAGCAAAAATTTCAGCTGTCCCTCTCTTCTAAGGCAAGGGAAGGTGATTGTGCTGGAGTAGCTGTTTTCTATGCCTTTTGAATGCAAAGGAAATGCTGCAAGCTTTAAAGCGCTGCCTACTGTGTGAACTTCACCAAGGTCCTGTAATCCAGTCATCGCTGGATTACCTTACTGTGTTAGAAGTTCTATCACTGATCCTCACAGTCAGGAATTGCCCTGATATTCTCTGCACGTCACAGGAGATGCCAGTGCCTGGGCGGCCAAGAAGGATGTAAAACTTCAGCACAGCTTTAACAAGAAAATCTTACCAGCTTGCACTGGTATTGCTCTTTCTGGAGGAAGATCTCTACTGACAGATATCCATGGGAATCTGACCTTGCCGTTCTGACATTTGTGTTCATAGCAGGTAGCATAGGGATTAAAAATGTGTTATGATGCCTTTGAGCCTTTAATCTAATTTGAGAGATTTGAAGATAGGTTCTGTGCATATGATATTGACTGAGACTTAACAGCAGATCCAGAGGGGAAGAGGGAGCCTGCAGAGGTTTTGCCAGTAGTCAATATTTTGCAAATATTTGTGGTGAGGAAGATGAGATTAGCATTTGTTGTTAGGAATGGGGGACTCAGATGTGCTCTCAGGCCATCAGCCTGTTCGCTTGTTCTCCCCCTTTGCAGTCTGAGGTCATCAGTGCTCCTCTTCCAAAAGACACATCTGCACGTGTACAAAGGAAGACCCGCATTTAGGCTCCAGAAAAAAGATGAGATGCCCTCAGAGGAAGCCACACAGCATGTGTGATTTCCAAGGGCCTAGCTTCTGCCTGGTTTCCTCTCCTGCCCTGTGCTATGTGCTGAGACTCCAGGAGGTTGTAATTGCTGCACAGCTATGCGTGGGCTGAGACACTCAGAGCCCTGTGACCTCCTTGTTTTCCATGCCTGCTGTTATCAGCAGTTCAGCTCACCCACTTTTTGCCATCAAAAGCTGGCATCTCATGCAAGGTTGTTATCTGCATGTTCGCTTTGTTTGGTGGAGGTACCTATCTCTGGCTGCTGGCTGCAGAGGGAGGTAGATGACTCACAGCAGGCAGCTCACTGATGGCTACGGTTTTGGGAAATGCCTTGTGTGTAGTGTGACAAAAAAACCCAGCTGTGCTGGGCCAGATACAGGCTAGCCCAGACCATTCTCTTGCTTCCAGCCAGATAGTTCTTGCTCGAGAATATATATTTCACAGAACACTCTACTGAATTCCCACAGGTTTTGACTTGGGGACTGCCTGAGACTGAAGCAAACTGTATTTAATGACCTTGAGGAGTTGTTTTTCCTTTCCAGGAATTTCTTCAGCTGATTTTGAACCCAAGCGTTCAGGGCATTTAATGTGTGCCAAGGCCAGTCAGTGCAGCTCACACCTCCCCAGGCCTGGAGGCTCACAGGGGCTCTGAGCAGAAGCAGAAGCTCTCCCTCCAGCACAAGCTGTACCACAGCTGGGGATGTGCTGGACTGTCAGCGGTACAGGTGAGCCTCAACTTGAAAATTCTGACAGCCAATACCTCTAAACCCAAGCTGTACATGGAAAACATACGGAACCTTCCGTGTTTGCTGCTTCTCCATCCCCTGCCCCTCTCACACTGAGAGACTGAGCCATCCCCACTGCTGCCTTCCTGCTTCTACTTAATGGCCCTGTTTGAGGCTTCCCTTTGCAAACCTGGTGACAGATGCCCTGAGTAAAGAGAGGACAGGACTGTGCGTCTTTAGCCAGAGGGAGCTCTGTATGTATTTTCAGAGTGCAAGCAAGGCTGGAAAATCAGGACTCATTTCTTCTTCACCCCTGCCTTTATCTACCCAACAAATGTTACAGCTCACAAGAGGCCCCTGCTCTTTGCAGCTGTTTCATGGCCCCACCTCTGCCCTTTCCCATTTTGGCTGAAATACTTGTTCACTCTGCTGTAGCTGTTGTTTTTGGATCATGCTAAGACTTCTTCAGTCCAAAGCTAAATCTACTCTCATAAGCCACCAACCTAAGTTCTAATAAATCTAAGGTTTCACTTAACTACAGGCAGAGATATAACTATTTGTGGGTGGTAGGGACCAAACGATTCAAGGGATTGCCTGAGTTTGAAGCAGATGGGGAAAACAATCCCGGCAACACTGAATTTCCATGCCCCATTTGCACACTCACCTGCCTGTCCGAATTAACGTCTCTGTCACCTTGCACCTCACCCTGCCAGTGAGTGTAAGTACACATGCAAAATAAACTTTCAGGACTCCTTTCTGAAGAGAGGCATTTTCTCATGAGATAGCTGTTATCTGAAAGAAGAATGGTGTTGTGAAGCTAGCAGTGAAAGTCGGAATTGCCACTAGCAAATTAAGGAAGCAAGAGCCCTGCTTCACCTGCCTGCAGTGTGACTGTGTTTGTACAGATAAGGAATTTCAGCCCAAGCAGTTTTATTTTGGCATGTATAAGAGACTAAAGCAGACTTTTGTAATAGAAGATATGGACTGCCTTAAGCATTGGTGTAATCACCAGCCTGCCTGTAATAAGTAATAATAGTCTCAGTTCTGGCATGAACACATTGTGTGACCTTGGACATGGCACTCACATCCATGTTATCAAAACTGGTGAGTACAGGCAAGTTCCACGGAAGGACAGAGGAACTGCAAGTGTCAAGCACTTTGAAAAAATCAAATTAAGCTCCCAGGGACCCAGATTTCCCACTTCTGGGGCAAGCTATGAGAGATTGTTGCTGAGAAAAAGAACAGAAGAATACACTGATATCTTAAAAAAAAACCCCTCACCTTAGTGAGCTATGAATTTCCCAGACCTTGAAGGCCATTGGAAGAATCCTTCCAGTGTGAGCATATTTCCCAGCAAAAAGCCCCAGGACTGGCTGTGGTAGCCCCTTAAGTTAGTATGACCATTACTGGGGTTGGAACTAGGCGATCTTTAAGGTCACTTCCAACCAATGTCGTTCTATGATTATACTATGTACAAAGACTCTTCCCAAAACAGTGCAGAAAAAGAAATTGGGATAACACAGCTGGCAGTGGTGATAAATTTAAAATCCTCCACAAAATGTTCAGGCCTTGTATCATCTCTGCACACCAGGGAATAGGGCAGGAGGACCGTAAGACTGGTGGCCTCTCTGTTTGTCATTGTGTGGGTGCGACTGGAAACAAGGATAGCAGTGTTAACAAATTTTGTTTATAAACAGCAGGTGCTGACATTATGGGGTATATGCTTCCCCTGGAGACATAACCAGCTGGGTAGCTGGTAACTCAATCTTTGCTAGCTGCTTGCTGCAATGCTGATAGAAGCACGGCCCAGGGGTACCACATATCTTTGAGGCCACTTAGCACAATGTGAAAAATTTCACTAGGGAGCCTAGATTAGCCTGGGCACACGTTGCAAAATGAATGTTAAACCTGACACTTACTGGTTCCCCTTCTCCACATCCTGCTTGTGACTATAATAAGCCTTGAATGCTCATTTTCACTCTTTTTTGAATCGCTGATTTTCCTCTTTTCTCACCCTTAATACAACAAGTTTTTAGCAGGTTATGTTAATACTTCAGCTGTTTCGGTGATGTCTTTTGTGACAGCTCACAGAGATTTTGCTGTTGGCTGAAAAAAAACTAAGTGTATTAGAATTGACACCCTATTTTTATGACCAGGAGTGTTTCTCAGGTTGCGCAGAGAGGGTGACATTTAGCCGTCAGCACTTTATGGTCCTCAGTTAAACAGAACTACTTGTATCATGCTCAGAGCTGCTCAGGTTTTTCAAAAAGGATCCAAACACAAGTAATTAGTTCTATGACCAAGCACTAATTTAAAGGCCTTGACAGACATGTTTAGCCATTAAGTGTCTGAGTGCAGAAACCAAAACCAAGGCATGCTGAGCAGGGAAGTGACACATCGTTGCTATGTGTGCCCTGTCAGCTGGAACAGCTAGGTTGTTAGCTGCACGCTGATCAAAATATGCAAAGAGCCCTCTGATTTTCTGATTGATAGGAAAAAAAAACAACAGTGCCTTTTTTATACTGTAAAAAAAATATACCTACATAAAATATAACGGGAGGATAGTGACACGCGTCCATTCTGCAAAACCTGAGTCCTGTTTTTGCACATATCCTTACTGTGAATTTTGTGATCCTTTTCTAATTGCCACCTGTCTGCCTCATAGAACCACCATCCAACTTGATCCTTAGCACTGTGATGATTTTCTTAGCACTTTTCACAGGCTCCCCCACCTCTTCTCCTCTTGGCCTTTATCATTGTTGCTCCATGCCTCTTCCCCCTCTTTCCTTCTGCCGCCACCCCTTCTGCTCAAGCCATGCAAACCACACACTCCATGTCCTTAGCACTCTGGCACCAGCTCTTTCGCCCCACCAATTCTCCACCTTCACCTCAACCCCACACCTCCCCATTTAACCTGGGCTCCCTAAGGCTCCTCTTCATTTTCTGTTGATGAATGTTCTCACTTTATTCCTCGCTCGTGAAGCTGCGCGCAGTTTGGCAGAGGCTGCACACCAAATGGAGAGCTGCAACCGTTGTTCCACAGCTGCTGGAGCATGGCTGTGTCCTGCAAGCAGGAGGCTTGAGAGAAGCAGCTCCAATCGATAAATCAGCAGTGCACAGCAGGTATGCCTGTGGCTGACAGAAAGGGCAGCTGCCGAGCAGAGCCCAAGTATCTCTTGGAAAACACCTCTGTAAACAAACCTGCCATTTAACATTTGGTCACGGGCATTAAATATTCATCAGAGCGCTCTGCCAAAATGGATTCCAGAGGTTCAAGGCTCTCTTTGGTCTGTGATTGCACTGAACTTGGCTGAGCAGCGCTTCTTGCTGGCTTTTAGGAAGAATGTGCTCCTGTGCATATAAAAAGAAGGTATTTTTCTCAGTCTCTGTACAAGCAGCAACTATTGCCCATGATTTGCAGTTCAGCTTGGGCCTGAACATGTTTGACAGCTGCCAGACCTACAGGAGCACAAAAAGAAAGGCCTCTTGGCATTGCGGAGCCTGGAACAAAGGGAGACGAGCAAGTTGAGAGAAGAAGTTGTTATCTCTGCCTTGCACACCCAAATGCTTTTAGGGAAAAGATAATGTTCAACTCTATGCATCATCAAAGCAAATCCTAAAACAATACTTGATCCCAGTGCAGTGGGCTGGCCGGCTCTGACTCTGCTTTGGACCTCACCTATCCCTGTGTCCGGGAAGAGCTCTGAAGTTGGCTTTGCCTTCTGGAGATAACATTTTGGGGAAAAAATAATATTAGAAATACAATAACTTCACTAATAGAGTCTAATAGAATGGTAGAAGTTATATCTTAAAGAAAGAAAGAAAGAAAGACAAAGTGTTGCAGAAGAGGTATTGATGAGCACTGGTGAGGTTGTACCTGGAGCACTGTCCAGTGCTGCACACCTCAGTACAACAGAGACACGGACATACTGGAGAGTCCAACAAAGGGCCACCAAGATGATGAAGGTATGGGAATACCTCTGCTGTGAGGTGATGGCAGCAAATGAGAAAGGTGTGAGGGGAACCTGAAACGACCTGGGGGACAAGAGAGATGTGCAAGGACATACATACCCCTGAATCAAGATCCTTTCAATGAAATACATGCTCTGGATCAGATCTTGCTTAAATACGAGTTTCTAGCTGAAAGTTGTGCAAGCATGATGAGAGCTTTTTAACTGGTTAAACAGAGAACAGAATCAGAATAATCTGTCTGCAGCTGTAAGCAAAGTCTTCTTTTGTTTCTCTACAGCTGCCTCTGAATAAGGAGATTGTACTGCTGATCTTCAGATTCCTGAATAAATTCATTCCTTACTTTATCTTCAAGCCTGTCTGGCTGTAGGATTGATTTAAGGATAACTGGCAAACCATTGTCATTCCATTCCCAAAGAGGCAACGCTTCAGTAAACGGGGGTGTTGGACCATTCTGCTATAAAAGATTCAAAGCCAGAAGTAGCCAGATGTTCCTCCCTGAGCTGCATGGGTCATTTTGAAAGTTGATAATGAGGCTTCTGAACCTGGAAGGGATGACTTTCAGGGGCAGAGTACCTCTGTAAAGTGGATGGAAAGCTCAGAATGTGCCTGAACACAGAGTTTCTGGCAAGTTCATGGTTTTAGGGGTGGCCAAATCTGGTGAGCTTTGGGACCAGTGTGGATTCGTCATATCCCAAGTCAATGGATGTGAGGGCTGATCCACATTCATAGATCCAGCCTGAAGCGAGGCTGAATGTGTTCCCAATATCTATACATAGAGAATACTCACATTGCTGGTTACAAAGACTAGCACAAAGAGGAAGCAGTGCCTTTATCAGCCCACACAGCACTCCCACAGGTATGAACAGCACAGTCAACTGATCCTGTTGCCCCTCTCAGGATGGTCAGGAGTGAAGCCCACTACTAGTACAGACACACAACATGTGGCTCACTCCAGGAGCTGGTCATGGACGCTCCTTCTGTCCTCTAGTTGTCACCTGGCTCCTGCTCTCCTCCAGCTGCTGGCATCTGGAGGTATGAGGCTTGAGTCCGCATCAGGCGCTGGTACTCTTGAATCCTACCAGTCTGGTCTGCCTAACACTCATACAAAACAACACTGGATTCAGATTGGATCCTCACGGAAGCCAGTTAAAAATAGGATTTAATGAGAATGCAGGATAGATGCTGTTGATGAAGCACAGGGCTCCACCAGTCAACTGTACTGATGAGCAACCTCTTCATGCTCAGCTGGGCCCTTTCATCCTCTTTTTTTCTCCATTTTCTCCGGTTTTATATTTTCCCAATTCACATTGATTCCTCATTTCTCCCCTAAGCATTCCTTACTGAGACTCATGCATTCCCACAGTCCCCTGAAAACCTGTATGAAATTTTATACAATCATCAGATTCTCTGTCCCATGCAAACCATATTAAGTCCTGCATCCTGTTAGGCAGGATCTCCCTTTCACTTACATGGATGTCTGACCGATTTGGGTGTCCCATTGTGGGAAGGTTCATGATAGGAATAGTGTAATCCTTCCCCTTTCATGAATGCAGGAAGCCGCAGATTCAGTGGGCTCCATTGGCACTGCTCAGGTCGCTAGGGTGTCCTCATCTGTCATCTGACCCTTACTAATCCTACTGATGGTGGTGGCTGACCTCCAATCACACAACCTAACACAGGGAAACTCTTTGGTTGGCTAATAAAAGCCAGGGCCAAGCAGAGCCTGGCTGCATGGAAGCTGTCTAAACCACTTACAAAGCTTTCCTTAGCACAACAGAATAGCTGGATCTCCAGCTCTCCTTGTGTGCCTATCAGAAGGTTCCCACAAGTGATCTTGATGACTTTCATCCTGGAACGTCCAGCTCAAAATGCATGAAAGGATCATGATTTTTAAGGTTTTCAGATGATGATGAAATTAATCCCCCTGAAAGCTTCATATCCACATAGAATATAGAATCATAACATCATAGGATATCCTGAGTTGGAAGGGACCCAAAAGGATCAATAGAGTCTGTTCCCTTACCTGAAAGCAAAAGTGCCAGATTTATCCGCCAATACTCCAAGAACTGAAATAACCCCACTTGCCGAAATTTAATCAAACTATTGGTTTGAAATGTCTGCATGTAGTATTGAGACTGTGTGAAAAATATGAGCGGAGATAGTTGTGTTAGCGAAGAATGATGAGCCAGCTTACAGCATAAGACTAGAAAGGCCAATATTCAGGGTGATCTATGCTGACAAATCCTGAGGTTATGGCATCAGGCTGGTCCAGCCACAGACTGCTAAAGGACTGAGACTCTAAATGTATGTTTTAAAATGGGCACCCAAGGGCACGCTCCAGATCATTTGCTGTTCCCTGATGTGACTGTGTGTATTCCTCTAATACGCACTATTGATATTAGTCCAGCTGGTGCTTGATTCTGCATGAGCAAAGTCATCTGTGAGAGGCAGAGCACAAGAGCTGGGTTTACTGTTGGCAACATCTAGGTCATGGAGATACTTAAAGGCTGACCACAGCTAAGGAAGCTTTGACTCTTCTTATTTGTACCCAGATGGCTTTTTTCTTTGCTGACATTGTGTTTGTTGGCACATTGCTCTGCCTGAAGAGCTCTCCCATGAGAAAGAGGAGAGCTGTAAGGGAACTTCATGACAGCTGCACAGTGATCTCCTCTGAACAGCCGCAGGGTTTATCAATTCCCTGTATCCCAGGCTGGGGACTACAAATCGTGATTACCTCTAACAACAAAGAAGTCTGTGACAAGGCAGTAGTGACAGCCTTCTGCTCTGTCCCCCTGGCTCCTTCAGTGCTGCTGTGTGGTGTCCCCATTCCTGGCCCTGCCTGGGCAGGTGAGTGAAGCAGCAAGTCTGATGTCCAGGAGTTACTGCTGGAGTGGCCACTCGTGGGGAGAAAGCAGCGCCTTCGTGATTGCTTGTCCCTTATTGACAAGCTTTGAATAAAAGATCATTATGATGGGTGGTTTTATTGAGGCTCTGCCAAGAGATTGGAAGTTATGGCAGCTAATTAATAGGAAGGCCATTAAAAGGTTTTTTATCTTAAAAGTGACAAGGTGTAAAATCTCTTTTGGTTTGCCTAATTCCAGTTCCAAGGATAGATCATAAAACAGGGTTGCTTAAGGTAATCATTAAAAAATAGAAATCTTGATTTTCCAACTGTTTTGAAGATGTTATTTTTAGGGCATGTGTTCCTGTTAAATATATCAATGTTCTTCTAAGCCAAAGGATGCAAAAGAAAACAAATGTGATGCTTATAAAACGTCAGCAGCCTGGCTGATAGGGCTTTCACAGCAGGAGCCTGCTCTCTGGGGTCTCTCAAAAACTGAACAGTAAATTAATTCAGCCAGGACAGAAACCAGAACAATGAGACTGACTGTGAACCAGACCCCAGATAAACAGCAGTGTGGCTCAGATTAGCCAAAATCAGGAGCCGCAAACCACTGTCTCTCCCTGAGCTTCCTCACAAGCTGCTGGGCCAGTCACAAGGACCATGAGGAGTTTGCAAGCTCTGCTATTAAACTCCTTCTACCATGAATGGTGGCATTTGTTCAGCAAAGACCTTGAGAGAGATGTGAGTGGGGCTCCATGCTCTCCCTCCCTGACGGCCCTTCTTTTCCCCATTCTGCTGAGAGCATTGGCTGCCAGCTGGGACACGAGCTGCATTGCTCTGCAGAAGATCCTTCTGCTCCCTTTTAGCTATCTGTGAGGCTGACAGCATGCAGGCTGTTCTCCTTGGAAATCACAACAGGGAGAAGAATGCAACATCAAAAATAATCCAGGCATGAGCTGCTGTGGAAAAACAAAACAAAACACAAAAACACACAAAATTTCCCCACACAATAACGCAGTATCCTTCTTCTCTCCGCCTGAGCTATTTTCCTGGATCTTTCCAGGGGGAAAAGTTAAACAGACTTTTCCGCCTTCCAGGCTTCTGGGTAGTTTGAAGGTGTGATCCAAGCTCCACTAAAGTCAGTGGAAAGTTTACAAGGCCTCTGAATCAGGTCCTGATTGCAGGGTGGTAAAAAGTGTAAGCACACTGCCTTATCCTCAGGGTGAAACCAGAAATGTCCTGAAAGTGTTGCATGTTAGTGCTATGTAAATGATTATCTCCCTTTCTGTGTTCCCACAGCCCATGATCTGGTCCCTCCAGTGCCACGATGGCTGAACCTTTTCCTTTCAAATGAGAAGCCAGGCAGCAAAAGGAGAAAGGGTCAGGCTCTCTTCTAGCAATTAAGTTATCATTACTAACAGAGCTGTACATTGGAGGAGAGGTCCTTCTCCTGGTCCTTCGCTGCACAACTTCACCCAGAGCCCTGTGGTGGTGACTGTGTAATTGCATGACACTACCTGGTAACATCGTAAGCCACTAGATAACACAACATCTTCTTTGGGTCTGTCTGAAGAACTCAGTATGATTTCTCCAGAGAGTCACCAAACTGTTTATTTGACCCAGAACATTTGTTTTTTGAACCATCAGTCTTCAGATCTTATTCTCCAATAAGCAAATAACCTCCGATAGGAAATTTTCAGTGTCAGCCTAATAGATGAAACAGTGGTTGACGCCACAGATGGATAAACTCCATCAGACTTGGGTGCCTACAGGTGTGAGCCCTTGCACCACAGACATTAAAGAGGCCAGATAAGCATTTGCCTGTAAAAACAGCCCCACATGGAGGCAGACAAAGCAGTAGAAGCTCAGGTGATGAGAGCTATTTTAAACCCACTGACTGATTTGTGCTACTGTGAGTTAGAACTGCTCTGCTCCCTAGAGTCTGCTTTACAAATGGCTGAGGTGAAGCTTACAGCCTCACCAT
The DNA here is from genome assembly GCA_013396635.1 of Penelope pileata. NCBI lineage: Eukaryota > Metazoa > Chordata > Aves > Galliformes > Cracidae > Penelope > Penelope pileata. The sequence continues at coordinate 105,815 of WBMW01001616.1, forward strand.
TGACTCAACAAGGTCTGTTAGGTGCAGTTTGTGTTTGGCACAGCTCAGGACAAGGTTTACCAAAGCCTCTCACCAGGCCTTTTCACAAAGGCACCGAATCATTCAGCAAAAAACACATTCATGTTCTCGCTCAGCACCATTCCGCAGTGAAAATGAACATCACAGAGCTGTAAGGAAACCCCCTCATCAAGCCAGTACTTTTTATAGTAGCTTACTTTTTCTAAAAATGATGCCACAGGCAAGTTCTAAAATTTAAATTTCTGATACTCTTCGCATTTCCCCAAAGCTGGCTTTCATTAACTGTTTTCCAATCTGTTACAGCTTTCTGAGAATCTCAGAGTCTCTGCGGCTTCCACCAGCCTTGCCCCTCCTGACCATGGGACCTACTGGATGCTAAAGAGCCATGGGGCTGAATCCTTTGCCCCTGGGCAAGATCAGCTGCAGACGTATCGATTCTGACAGATGTTCTGACAAACTGCCAGCTTGTTTTTTAGCACCTGTAGTGCCCGCGCAATATTTGTCAGTCTACCTGAAGTGCTTCAGCCTTTTTGCTCAAGCCTTTAGTTTGACCCCTCAGTAAGAACTCCTGAGTCCCTGTGGGGTCAGCTGTGTGATGGAGAGAAAGGTAGCACTTCAATAAGTACATCTGGGGTGCCTGAAGATAAAAACACTTTGTCAGCCTGTGGGTGTACTGAGAAAAGCAAGGTGTCTGTGAGAACAGTGTGGATCCTTTGGGAAATGGGCTCTTCCTTCGCAGGAAGCCTCTGCCCGCAGCAGAGTCCCTGGCTTTGTTTAGAATCACTGCTGTGTGCTCCAGGAAAGGCTGTTGGTTTGAGTTATCTGAGGGGGATTATTTTTTTTCATTTTTTAAGTTACTATCTGGGCTGTACTTGTTTTCGCAGCTTATACAGAGCTTCCAGTGGATCTTAAAAATATGCACAGCTGTTTGTTTCTTTTTGTCTTGCTTTTAATATGTAGTCACTGCCATGGATCATGCAGCATACAGCACAGTAAAGAAGCAGATAAAGTTGTGGGGCTATGAGCCTGCTGTGGGCAACTTGCCCTACATTTTTTGGAATACACCACATCTTGCTTGAATGCGGTAGCTGAGATTTATACTATGATTATAATCAATACTGCTAACAATGGCAATAAATGTAACAGCTATTTAAGGACAGATTCTATCATCATCTTCTCCTTAGTGAAGCAAGGTCCTTGCAAAAATTGCTTCCTGCTGCAAAAGATTATTCTGAACCACTTCTTCCATCACGCTCACAACAGACACTTTCCAGATCCAGATACTCCAGCTCACCAGACACTCCTTGGAAATGTCAGATATGTCTTTTGTCAAGGGCTTCTGTTTTTAACAATATATTAATATTTCAAGCAAATGCTTGGCAAGTCTTCAGGTTTTGCCAGTGGCTCCTAACATCTTTGGAAAAAAATGAGATTTATGGGCAGAGTTGCTGGGTGGAGGGCTGGACATCAGTGGCGTAAAGAGCATACCTTGTGGTTTTAGTGACGTGTGGAGTATAATCACAGATGGTAGTGGGTTGCATTCCCGTCACTGTGACAAAAATAAAAGGCAAGGTGAAGATTTGTGATACTAGTTATTCATGGGAGCCCCGTATTTAGATGTGTCTTTCGGAAGAGTACTGTATTATTGGCTGCCCTGTAATATTAACTGCACTCAGTTAGTTTTGCATGGATGAATAGTGACATGCCAGAAATATGGCTTGTCATGCTGCTCCGACTTGGGCACTGCATATCTGGGGGCTGCTCCCCCTGCTCCCTAGGTAGGCCCTGTTTTACCCCAGAGCCTCCACAGAGCAGGGACATCACTTTTTTTTCCTCTTTCTTTCTTTTTTTCTTTCTTTTTATTTTTCCACCTGGATTATTTGCCAGATCTATCACAACAGCAGCAGCATGGCTGCGGAGAGCAGGGAGATCTCCAGAAGCCACCTGGACACGGCCTGGGCACCTGCTCTGGTGTCCCTGCTGGAGCTGGGGTTGGGCCCGATGGACCCAGAGGGCCCTGCCAGCCTCAGCCATCCCATGTGTCTGAGAGGGGGTGACTTTATGAGGATGGGCTCATCTGCAGGGCTGCCATGTGTGGAAAGCTACACGAAGGGCCCCTCTCTGTTGAATGAATGCAGAAGCAACATAGCTCTGAAGTATTTTGAATACAGATGTAGCCCCCAGCTTCACCTTGAAGTTATTGCTGAGCTGCCAGACAGGAATATGGATTTTTCATGGTGTAAGTTTGGTTGTGCAATGCAGACCTTTTATTTCCTTTGATGTAAAGTTAAATGAACAAATGTACAAAAGGGAAGGTACCAGCAGAGTGCATGTAGATGCCACAGCTTAGGTCTGCATCTGAGTGAGCACCTCAGGCGCCATGCACAGTCTGTGGAGCTCAGAGCACAATCTAGCCTGCTCACAAGTATGAGGACATCCTCACTTGTTTAAAACTACTTGTTTAAACATCCTCATTTGTTTAAACAGTGAACACCACTGAAATAAAACAAGACAAAAAAACACCAGCTATTAACTGTGGAAAGTAGTGCAGAAAATGAGTTGTTCCAAGTCAACATCCAATCCAAAATTTACCCCTGACACTCTTCCAAGTTGTTTTCAGAACTGCATTCAGCCAGGAAAAACTGCAGGAGAGCCCATCTGTGATCCACAGGTACCTTCTTCAGTTGTTTCATTTTGTCATTCTTCAGATACAAAACAACCCCTTATTCCCAAAATGGGTGCAATCAGTTATCTCAGGATTGCTTTTCTGTCCCTGTCCTTCAAAAATTCTTGCAATCCAGCTGTGTTAAGCAGTGGACTCTGACCATCATAATATTCTTATTCAAATGGCTGTACAGCACCAAAGAAATTACACAGCCTCCTGAAATGAAGTGAAAATGTGCATACACTGGGCTGGACAGACAGGGGGTAGCAGAAGAAGATTTTAAAGTGGAGCTACTTAAAGAGAGCTGGTGGATGGCAGGTTATTTGCATGTCAGAAACACTCCTGGTGGAGACAAGCAGCCATAAACACTGAGCATTTACAAGCCTCCTTTCCTGCTCAAAGAAACTTGATGCTCAGCCATGTGGAGAAATCATTTCTGTCCTCTCTGTAGCAGAAAGTTCACTGAAATGGAAAGCAGCTCTTACAGATGAGTGCTTGAACTGGAATTACAAACTGTATTTTAAGAACCGGCAAAATAGATTCACTTTATCTGGTATCATGTAAATAATTTTTGCTAAACCCACTAAAACATCTTTTGCAAGATTAGATTGGATTAGACATGTTATAAAAATTATTCTTGATGAAAATGTTTGGGTCTTGAAGTGGATTTAAATATTATTTCCTATCACTTTAGGATCTTTGTATGAGGGAGAATCAGGTCCTTTATGTTTAAGTAGTCCAAAGCACCCAGCTTAAACTGTGTTACTTGTGAATGTCTTTGTTGCCTTTAAGAACCCACTCTTAGTTTGAAGTACTGAGAAAGAATAGTAATCAAGACCATCTTCTAATGCCTGAAAATTCACTTTCTAGTATTAAAAGATGTGATTTATATGCTAAGTTATTAGACTCTTAAAATAAGACAGCAAAAGTAGAGGTTATAGAGCATGTAGTTTACTTGAGCTGCTATGAGGAGTCCTTGTATAGCACATGCTTGCCTGGGTTGAACCATTAAAGCTAAATTAATAGGTATTTAAGAGGAAAATGCTGCTACAGCCTCACCAGACCAAGCACACTCTTCTCCTGCACGTGCATCTCTGCTGTCCCTGCAGACAGTAGTGACCTCATTCTCCAAGGAACCACTCACTTGGCTCTAGTCAGGCACCCTGGGGAACCCCATGGTTTCCCTTGGTGGCCTCTAACCTGATGGAGGCCTCAGCCCAGTCTCAAGGAGGCCTAGACACTGAGGAGGCCAATTCTTGAGGCCAGACCTGGATGGAGGTCAGGTCCATTGTCCTGTCCACCGATCTCCGTGGATGCCTCATTATTCTTCAGCTCATCTCCCTTGAGCTGGGGCTAGACTTCATGTTGTGCAACCATGTGCAATCTAGCTATCAGATGGGCAGGCTGCCCTGGGGACACATACTTCCTTTAGGAGGCCATTGCTCTCATGAGTCTATCATCCCTAACCTCTCTCTAAGACTAAATCTGCCTCTTCCTCCACCAAGGTGGGCAAGAGGTGCCAAGAGTCAGCCTAGATGAGTGAGGGAAGGGGGAGGAAAATTCTTGGTACCTAGGGAGATGCCCACCCGCTACCTCACCTCTGGGGTAAGCTCCAGACTTTGGATTTTGAGTGACAGCCTGAGGAAGACACCTGTGCTTAGCTTTGAGGATTGTATGTGTTGATGGCTTATCTTGGATAGTATGGACAAGTTTAAATATTTTCCTGAACTGGGGGTTGTAGTCATGTGCTTAGTGATCTATTCCAGTGAAATCAGGAAGCTTCTTCCCTGCACAATTTGAATGCTCACTCTGAGTTATCTGTTGAGGACTCTCAGATACATGTTGGAGGGAAGGAAGAGCAAAAGATGAAATTGGAGGATACTGCTGTGATTTTGGCACAATCCTGCCTCCTCAGTCAGAGCAACAGTTTCCTCTCCTCAGTTGTTTGAAGGTGATTTAACAATCCTTGGGTCTCTGATGGCTTTTTTTTTTTTTGCCTTTTGCCTTTTGCTGGGGAAGCTTGGATCACTTCAGTATATTTTGCTTCAAAATAAATTAAACCACATTCATCTAATACTTAGATTATTTGAACGTGTATTTGTACGTAAGCTAAACAGTCAATTAACACAGATTTCTGAAAAAGAGGACTACATTTTTAATGAGCCTTTAGCCCCAGAATCCCCCAGAGCAGCCAGACAGCAGTGTGGCATGCTTTTCACTCTTTCACAGGACACTGGCTGAACCCCTCTCCTTCGTAATTCCTTTGTATTCCCACAATGTGAACCAGCAACATGGTTGGGGCTGTCATTGCCAGGGCTGGGTGAGGTGACTCTGATGTTCACACTGATGATTGTGCTGTCCTGCCTGCAAGGCAGGGAGAGAAGAGGCAGCAGAGTTTTCTCCTACATGCTTACAGGAAGACCCGTGTTTCCCGTTTGTTTGTTAGCTAGTGAAAAATCAGTTTGCTTGGGGAATTTCAGCTATGAAGCAGCCCGTATTCAGATAATTATATGAACTTTCTTGTTTTGGCTTTCTGCATTTTCCTTTTTGCTCTTTCATAGAATCATAGAATAACCTGGGTTAGAAGGGACCTCAAGGGCCATCAAGTTCCAGCCCCCCTGCCTCAAGCAGAGTTGCCAACCTCTAGATCTAGTACCAGACCAGGCTGCCCAGGACCCCATCCAAATTGGCCTTGAATACCTCCAGGGACAACGCATCCACAGCCTCTCTTTCCTTGATCTCAAAGGATAAATCCATTGAGCTAACTGGAATAGCTGAGGGAGGTTTGGTGTTGGTTTCAGGTTATTTTTCAGTCCCTTTTGACCTGGAGATATGGTGTCCATACAAAAAGCATGTGACCTACACCACTTGGAGTGCCTTCTCCGAAATCTTCACTGCTAGTTACTAATTTTGTGTCCATGCTCTTTCATCATCTGCTGTCCCCGTGCTGTGGGCATGACTCTGGTAGGTCCAGATGGGAATTTTGGAATCTCAGTCCAAAAGAGTAATCCAAAAAACACCCCAAAGCCCTTACTCATGGTCCACCTTCCATACATCTCCTTGATCTACATTTGCCATGCCCTATACAGGTCTACTGCTGCCTACAGAATCCTCCCCTTTCCCAGGGTTCAGCTCTGGTGTTAGGGTCAGCCATCTAGCTGCAGCTGCATCCCTGGCCTTGCAAATCTGTCACTTACAACAGCTAGTCCTCTGCTCATGGCTCGTTCCTGCCTCAAAAGCTCATTTTGGTTCCACCTTATGTCTTCTCTGCAGAGACAGCACAAAGGATCAGAAAATCTAAGCAGTGTGAGATGTACATGGGTCACGGTGGCCACGAATGTAAGAGGTAAGTGCCTGCTTCAGAAATAGGAGCTGGGCATGTCAAGCAGCCTATAAATAAACACCTCTGGGGCCTGGGCTTTCAGACACATGTATATGTCACAGAAATGCCTGTTACAGCTCTTCAGCACTTTAAAACTGAAGGTATAGCTACAGGCACATGACTGGGAGCAAGAGTGTGAGGAGACCTGAGATGTATAGCAGGTCACATACAGCATTTGGAAATTACAACACAGCAACATCAACTCCATGGGACAGATGGAAGGGTTTGCTGCAGGCTGCCTGTGGCCCTGAGCAAAGCTGTCAGGCTATATCCACCTTATTGTGGGCCAACACATATGGACTCTTAAGGTGGCAGCTGTAATTGACTGTCTACAGTAACCTCTTACAGTCTGTACCTGCCCCATTTGTCCTGAGCACTCCCAATGAGGATGAGCCTGATACATCAATCTTTCAATGGATAGTAAATAAAGAAAAAGGAATGGGTTAAATTGTCATTAAAAAATAAAAATAAAATGCATTGTAGGTGTGTTTGTAGTACTTGTTAGCTCTGTCTATCTCACACAGAGATAAGGAGTGATGCAGTGCAGCCTGAAGGTCGGATATGCTACTGATAGAGGAAAGGATCACTACCAGTGCTTAGTTTCTCCAGGGGTGAGCTCTAGATGACAGTGTAATCTAAATCACACTCACCCCTGCCTGTGTGTAGGAAGCTAGCTGGATTAAGCAAGCAGAGCTACGCAGGCCCCTGTAAACATCACACCTTCCCTTTTCATGAAGACACCTTCTAGGGATTGCTGCCTCAAAGGTTTGTGTTACTTATTTGTGTAAGCCTGCTCTCCCATTTGGTATATCCAAACTTCCCCAAAAAAGAAATCTTTCAGGAGATTTTCCTGGGTTAATTTATTTGCCCTTTTCCAATGTCCTAAATACATTCCTCTGCTTATTCACAGGTTCCTTTCCCTTCACTAAACATACACGGGTGACAAATCTGGCAAAACTCAGTCCTCTCTTCCCCCGCTGTTTCCCTTAGTTCTCACCCCTGCTACCACAGCCTCTCAGAGCACAGATGGATTGGTTGGGCTGCTGCAGCTCCATGTAAGTCTGCAGTGGGAGGATGAAACCACCCCCAAAAATGCTCTTGAAAAAAAAAAAGCCACCACCTCCACCAATAACTCAGCCAATTCCCAAACTGTTTCAGTGTGTGATCCCCACAAGCAATTGTAGAAGCACAAGAGAAGTGGGAACATGGTGTTGATGATCACTGGTGAAGGTGGAGAGGTAAGCAGTGGCCATTGCATGAAAGTCTGTGATGTCAAAGAAAGCTGCCTGTACCATGGAAAGCTGGCATGGCCAGAAGTTTTCAGGCTAAGCCTCCATGCTTGAAAACATTCACTCAGAAGAAATCAGAAGGGGGGAAAAAAGGCAAACCAAAAACAGTATTGCAACTTAACGGAGGTGGGCATAGAATTTTGAGAGTGACTCGTATCTCCTGACTTTTCCCAAAAAAATGTTTCTTGTCTCATGTATCTTTAACACCACACAGGGCCCACAACTTATACCTGAGATCAGCATTATTGGGTGTGGGCAGGTGGTCAAATAACTAAAATAAGCAGGAGAGCTCAACAGAAGCTGCCTGCTGCATTTGGGCCACATCATGATCCTTATTTCACCTTTTTTCTTTTGATAAGACGACATGCTTTCTGCCTGAAATATTCAAGTAGCAGGAAGAGTTCAATCTCATGGCTAAGGGGAACAAATTATAGGGAATAATGTATGCATGGGGAGTGATAATGTTTTGAGTACAACCTGGGAGAGGCCTTGTTGCATTAAACAGACCAAAGGTCAGTATATAAGCGTGCAGATGACGCTCTGATTTGTTATTCTGGAGAGAGTCAGAAGGTGTGCATGGAGGGAGGGGAGCACGCGCCTTGGAGAAGAATGCAGGAGTTTTTACTCTAAAGTCTTTCCCTCGTAATTTCGATTGAGGCACATAACAGGAGACATTTTTTTTAAGTGAGTGCACACCACAGAATTACTGGAGAGGGATGGTTATCCCCAACTTAAACGTGGAGCAGGCTGGTATTTAACTGTGCAGTGGGACTGTGAGTGTTCCTTTTTGTGCAGTTTTCGTATAGCACCTCATACAACTAAACCATTGACCTGGCTGGCTCTGCAGTGCTACGGTAATTAAAAATATTTGCTTAAAAACAAATGTGGCTGTCACTTTCAAAAGGATTCCAGTTAGCACAGATTGTGTCGGCATAGTCTCGTGTGCTGTGTAAAAGCTCCTGAAATACGGCCTTTTTATGCTGAAAAGTAATTACGAGACCTGTTAATGAACATGAACCCTGTTAGCATGTTAAAGGATGTTAATGTTACATGTTTGCACTGTCAATATCTCATGTTTTCATACACTGGCAGATGTAGAGAGCTACTATTAAATGGTGAAATGTCTTCATGCACACCAGGGCCTGCCATTCAGGACCCCTGGCATCAGGAACCTTTTTTCCCCTTTCCCTTCCTGACCAGTTCAGTCCAGGGAAGTCTACCACCTCAGAAATAGCCTATCTTCCTGGCTGCCATTATGGTCTCTGAGCAGCCAAACACTTATTCCAGTGGTTGGGCTTTTTGAAGCCTTCCAGGGAATCAGAAATCCAGGCCTTTTGCTGCAAAATGTGAAACAGAAAAGAACGCTGAAAATCCTTTCAAAGCACCCACAATTTGGCACAAAAGAGAGGGAGAGTGAAGCGGTTCTTCTTCCCTGACTCATCCTGGAGAAAGGCTCTGCTGTGCCATGCCCCGTATCTGAAGGCAGCTCCCTTGGCAGGACAGCCAGGGACTGCAGTCCCTGCAATGGCTTCCTGACCGCTGCTGCTGACCTCGGGGCTGCTCTTGCAGAGCCAAACTTTGCTGTCCCTGCCCAGGAGCAGAGTTTCTGAGAACATTTCTGCTGCTTATCAGACCCTCTTCAGAGGTGATGAATTGCTGCTGATAGTCCTCTTCAAGTGAGCCAAAGACACCATGAGGAGCTGTGTATGGTTTCGATGTTGATTAAGGCACTCTGTGGTTATCCCCTGGCATGTGCCTGTCATTAACTATTAATTAAGCTAAGTAAAAGACAGACATTGGCTTTAAGAGCCATTCCCAGGCATTAAGAGTTCCTTCTTACTGTATATTCGTATGATAGCATCTGCAGAAAATGAGTTAGGTAGTTCTTCTCTGGCCGTATGTGTCAAATTGTATTTGCTCCTAATTTTAGACAATGTCATCTTGTTTTTGGCATGGCTGAAATCTTATGCCATGTCCAACCTACAGCAATCTGCATACTGTCAGTCCACACCATGACGGCAACTCAAGTTCTATATAAGCCTCATCTAGGAGTCTGAAAAGGATTTCCAGGAAAACCCTTGGTGGGATGATACAGTACCTTATTAGATTCAGTGCTGGCCAATATCATTGGCTCTGAACAAATTGTGTAATTTTGGCTGGCATGGGGCTTCCTCCACAGTTGCTGCTCCCCAGCCCTCCTGCAGCATCTGTGATGACTCCCAGCAGTCCCCAGGCTGTGGGGACCCATTGGGCACACACAGGTATGTCCAATTTAATCCAGTCCCCAAGCTTAGATGTGTCCATGATGACAGACATTGCCACATTGGTGATGGCACTCAGCATCACCTGGACATGCTCACCAGTCTCCTGCAAACCTCTGCTAAAGCACAAGTGCCCAACAGCTACACCGTGCCTATCCAGCCCAGTGGATGGAGAGAAGGTATCGTCACATAATCCATCTTCTTGTGTCCAACCATGTGGATGGACCCCTAGATGGCCCCTTGCAGAGGTCCTGGCTTTCTCAAACTTTCTGATGCTGTATTGGCAGGCTCCTTTTGGCACCACTGGGCATTACTCTCATGTCTAAGGGTCCAGCTTGTCTTTTGGGTCCATGCCATTCCTCTTTGATTCACACCAATGCCACAGACAGGCAGAGAAGAGAAGGATCCTGGCCCCAGAAGCAGAAACATCTCCTGCAGACTGAAGTTCAGACAGCAGGCTCGGAAAACTTAGTTGAGTTTAACATGTCTTTTTGATAGATGCATTCTTGGAACATTCCAAATCCACAAAACTTGCAGAAAGCATTATATGGAAAGCATTATATGAAAACTGTTGATTAAAATTTTCAGTGCATATTAAAACAAGAGCTGCAATTCTCAGGAACAATGCCATTTCCTTAAACCTTAGTTAATATGAAAAAGGTTGTAGTAAGGACTTCTTTTAACTAAATATCCTCACAAAATACATCCTAATGGATATATTAGGATCCCAATAGGAAAACGAATGATTTATTTTAGTTTCATCTTTTCATTCCTTATTTTCTACTCTCATATCCTTTCCATACTAGTTAGTCAATGTTCCTGGAAGCCAAAAAAAGAAAAATATTAAAAGACAATTGTATTCTTTATACACACTATTCTTCTTTATTCCTTTGCAATCCGTTATACCTTATCTACGTCTAAAAGTCAGTTGTTTGATGTGTTTAGCCAAAATAATTTTTAAGTTAAGAAAATGTTTTTAACATTGACCCTAATGGAAATCTTCATTTCTAGTATCATGGTAGATTCAAGAAAACAGATTTTGTGGGATAAAAGGTTTTGAACCCTTGGTGCTCTGGAGATCCATTAGTCTAGGATATGGAACAAGCGAAACTAGAGCTTTCATCTCAAAGGGATGTAGCATAAAAAATAGTTACAGTTGAATTTTCTTAGACTATGACTTTTCTCCTTAAAAACAGTCTCCATTTCTCATCAAAGAGGTCTTTTCTGTTTGGCTACTGTGAAAGAAGTTCAAGCTGTAGCCCAAACCAGCATTGTGTCTCCGTGGTTCTCCTGTCTAACACTCACAACATGAAACAGTACTAGTAGAGTCTTTCCAAGTCTAGAAAAGTCTCAGCAGCAAGCTCAAACTGTTCTGCAGCCTAAGATTTTGAAAGTCAGAAAGAGATTTTACTGGTTTACTAGGTAAGCAAACATGAGATTTTCATTTAGTGTGTTTCTGTCTATCTGATTGTACAGTGTGTAACCACCACTCACCTCCCCAGTTTTGCCTAGCTGCTTCCTCCTAAACAATTCCTTTTAAGAGTGTCATGCAGCGTGCCAGGCACTTTGCTTGCCACCAGCCCGAACAGATGGAAATATGCATGCCTCTAACAAATGTGACCTTGTTAGGCTGCTCGTCCTTCATGTGAGATAGAGAGAGTTGTAGAGTGTTACACCCACTGCCTCCCCAAGGGTGAAGGGACTCCAACAGCGCATCTGCGTGTCTCCTGGTAACACTGCCTTGATATGATCAACACTGCAGATACTGCTTTACAGCATCACTGCTTTGCTACAAAGCGTATGCTTACCACCACCAATGCTTGTTCTCTGTTCACCTCCTGGAAATCGCACCTAGGGGCTAAATGTGGTGCATCAGAGGCTGCTGTGGAGAAGGGCAGTGTGTAAGTAGCTGTCCTTCTGGCTGTCATTAAAGGGGGAACTTGAGAGATAAGCACAAAAATAGAAAGTGAACGGGTGAATGGAAAAGGAGGATAAATAGAGATTTGTAAGTAGTTTTGAACCGTGACCTGATCCTAAAAGAAAGCCCTAAAAAATGACTGTAATCTGCTTCGCCCATGCCATGTTTTGCTACAGAGTAAGTGGGATTTGTCTCACTTGATACAATGCACAAGAAAGCTGTAAGTCTGAAGTTTGTGGGAGTGACAAAGAAGAGAAGCATGAACCTCCCTTTGTCTGACTTCCCCTGGATGCTTAATTGTACTCTGGAGAAGACTATGCACCCCTGAAAAAAAGGGGCCAATGTAGACACCTCTGCCCTCAGTGCTCCAGGCTGTTGCTCACACAGATTTGTCTAGTGCTGTTGGATATACCATAGAGTCTCTGCAACACTCAAAAGGGGCAGGCAGAGAGGACAAACAGGCTGCCTGGAGAAGCTGTGGATGCCCCATCCCTGGAGGCGCTCAAGGCCAGGTTGGACGGGGCCCTGCGCAGCCTGACCCAGTGGGTGGCAGCCCTGCCTACAGCAGGGGGTTGGGACTGATTGGTCCTTAAAGCCCCTTCCAACCCAAGCCGCTCTTGGGTCTATGGGTTGGGTGAGTCTATGATGATCCTATCACGCAGGAGAAAGAGGTGACCTGTGTTGTTGTGGCTGCCCGGAGAACCCTCTGGCACCTCACATTGTGAGTCACATCTGTGCGAACAGCTGAATCAGCTCTCTGACTTGCAGATCCCTATATCAGGGCTGGTGAATCTTCCCACCAACACTCAAAATAACACTGATCATTTCCTTAATAAGAATAAAAAGTGTTCCTGTTTTAACTCCGTGAACTTCAGGCAGACAAGCCCAGCCTCCACTCTGAAATGTACTATAGGGCCAAACAGACGGCACTGTTCCCAGATGAATCACAGCTGAGGGCAACGTTTTGGTGCCCTAGAAGTTCCCTTCCCATTTAAAGCATCTCCTTAGGGAAGAAGTGTTGACAAGTGTGGGGGAGTCCAAGAGAAACTCTGTAAGGACTCAGCTTGGGCAATGCAAGAAGGTTGCTGCAGGCCATCCTAAACCTTTTGTCCACACCCCTAAACCTTATACAACTTTCAGACCCTATTTGTTTTCTGCTTGCATTTCCTTCTGAATTCTCCTTATGAAGGAAGGAAGAAAATGTACTTAGAATATACTAAGACACTATTAGGAATAAATGGGAACTTTTGCCCCTATGTCACTACCATCGTTTGAAATGAAATAAATCTGAGCCCTTTCAGCACATTTGAATGTTTAAAATTACTGAAGCCTGACAATGGGCAGCAAAATAATTTGTCTTTAACCCTCTGCCCTTTGCTACCAGTGGCAGAATTCCACTGATTCAGCAGGATAAGGATTGAGCTATCAGAAACTTCTTATGTGTTTTCCAGACCGGGCGGTGTGGATGACTGATAGCAGAACTTAAGAAGCATTAGCTCACTGAGCAGTTGTTAGCAATAGGCAGGCAAGATACAAAAGACAGACAGCCAGAAATCAGAAACGAGTTAGCACTCAGGACAACTTAAAAGCAAGCACTGATACCCTATATCTCTCCTTTGTTCAGGGTGATGACGGGGTTGCCAGCTAAAGCGTGTCCTCTCCTTTTAGGGTGTAAGTCTTTGCTGTTGGCAAATTGTTTTCGTGTTTGGTAAACTGGCCAACTTGTGACCTATTAGTTGCTGACAAGTGAAGAGGGTGCTCTTCTATCCTTGGGACAGTAATCAAAAAATAATAGGCCAGATCCTCAAATCTGATCTGACACTTCTGGGGTGCTGAGGAGGTGAAAAGGAGCTGGCAATCATCTGGCTGTAAATGGCCAGCCAAAATGCCTCTCTTGGACATCCCATCTTGCAGGGAGGGAAAAAAAATAAGAAGCAGGTGGAGATCTGCCCCAGGTAGGTCTCACCTTAACCCCAATTACCGTATCTATGTAGGTGAGATGTCTTAAACCAGCTGGATATAGACTGCTAAGAAAACCCAGCTGTCCTGATCCTGATAGCCTCCATTTTGTGGCCCACCCTACAGTAGGCTGCAGGTCCGTAAGATTGCTCTGAGTTCTACCACCAGCTTTCTGCCACCAGCATTTCTTGGGAAAAGAGAGGTTATCAGCAACTTCTGAGCCAAATTTCTGGAGGAATAGAGAAGAAAAAGGAAAGCTGTTTGGAGTTCCTTGACTCTTTCCCCATTGCTCTTGACCCAAACTGCTTCTTTTCCTTCCTTTCTACTTGGAAATGCTACTCTGCTCCTGAAAGGGGTATAAGACTTACTTCACCCTCCTTAGCTGCCCTTCCTATGATTTGAGGAATGAGAGGCAGCTCCGTAGGGAAAGGTTTCTCCAGGACTCACTGGAGATCCAGAGAAGAAAGAAACATTTTTCCTGGCAAGGAAAACGTTGGCAGCATTGGTTATTGCCAATGCCAAGTGTTAAGAAAAAGGCAAACAATGAGGCAGATTTCAACAAATCAGAGATTAAAATCGTGTCTCTGGATTGTGTTAATGGCCTCCTGATGCTTCAGCTTGTGGTGTAAGGAAGGGTGGGATATGCATGAGAAGGGAAAGATTAGATGTTACCTTTAATGGCTTTCTTTCTCTATCACAAGGATTGCAGGTGCCATTTTGAAAAATGAAAGCTGGTAGTCTTACTCAGTCCTGTGTCTTCAGGATTATACTGTTATATTGTTTAACTATTGGATGAAATGGTAAATGAGTAACACCATCAAAGAGCATGCAACATATCTAGTCTTCTTGTCTTAAATACATCTGTGTTTCTGATGAAAACATCATACAGTAATACTCTACCACAGCTAAGAACTGGGAGAGGTATTCACTCATACAGGAGAGGTTTTTTTTACCTTTGTGATTTTGTGGCTGTGTAGATCCTCATGTCCTTTGTCCGTATACTGGAAATCCCAAATTATCCCTATAGGACTAACATGCTCTATATCCAGATTAGGACTAAGAAAAATATTGTCTTCAAAATTATTCTTTGGTGAATTTTGTTTTTACAAATTGTAACTTTTTTGTTTCACTGAAATATTTGGTTCCTGATATTAATGTTTAGTTTGCTGGGAATATAACTGAAATGGATTGAAACTTTGACACTAGGACCTTATGAGAGCCATGGTTCAGAGAGGATAAACAGCTCTCATCAGTCACTTCAGAGGCATCTCTAAAATACATTTGTTCTATTTTTTAGCATTTTTAAAAAAAAAAAAATTAACATAAACAGTAACCCAGAGATGTCTCTTATTGTATTCTTTTTTTTTCCTCCCAAAAAAAAATAATTATCAAAATTTCCTTGCAAAACAAGAGGGAAGCACTGCTCAGCTGGTACAAACTATTTTTGCACTTATGCCATTTGTCCCTCAATGCAGTTGTTATTTATCCATATTGCCATAGTGCCTGGGAGCCCTGACAGAGACCAGAAATTCACACAAAACAGAACACTTCTTTCATGTAGCTGAGGTAACAGATTTGAAGCTAACAAATAGCAAATCCTTACATTTGTTTGACAAATCCTTGCATTTGTTTGACAAATCCCTTAAAATCTTTCAGACCATGATGAGAATTTAAAATACAAATGAATTAAAATAAGGATATGTTGAGGCTTGTTATCTACAAAATAAGAAATCTGAAAAAATGCCAGTATGTATGCAACATATATACCAAATACAACAAGCAACAGAGACTTTCTAGCAATTAAAAACAAGTTCTTTCTTCTCTGTACAAACATGAAATGGAAAAGTATTTTTTATATCTTTGTGTTAGACTCAGCAACATCAAATAATTCACAAGTGCAAACTGCCACCTCCCCTTTGTTTGAGGCATACAGTGTGGATTTTCTGACATCTAATGAGACAACCTCAATCCTACATGCTTCTAGGGTTTTTTGGTTTTGTTTTTCTCTAACTAGGTGTTATTTTCTTGTTTTTTATAGGAAAAAAAATACACATATATTTGAGACCACTACACCTCTACCAATGTGTATGAAAATGATCAAGGGCTCTTAGTGGTTGTTGTGTGATACACACACACACATCATGACTATACAAAAGGTATCTGCAGCGATGTAACTAACATACTGCTCTCCCTTGAAAGTCTTTCAGCAGAATGCTGAAAGAATGAAACCCAGGAACCTGAAAACCTTACCTGACAGGCTCCTCTATACCAAATTAATTAGGAAAATTATTTTGAAGGTAAGTTCCTATTTTTGCCTTCATGTTAGCATGAAACTTTCCCCAGAACCAGATTTGGTGTTTTAAAGCAAGTGCTACGTGGGAGGAGGGAAATAGTGCTGAGCAAGAGCAGGAGCAGCACAAGACGGCCGTCTGCCAGGTTCTGCCTCATCATCCCGAAACCCAGTTCTGCAGGAGCTGTGAGTCACTTTCATGGATATAAAAGCAGAAAGTTTATCCAAACCCAAGGAGAGCTATGGAGTTTTACTGCCAACTCCCTGCTAGCTCTAGCCTTTCTCGCCTGGTTCTCCATCTCAACCCTGGATTTTCTCAGCCCTCAATTGCTCAGTAATTTTCTGCCTTATCTCCAGAGTCTTGCTAGTTTTGTCACTCAGAAGCTGCAAGCAAAACAAACACACTGACCTCAGGAGGAGAAAAGTGAGAGTGGGTGGATCAGATCGTGCCTCTGCCAAGATCATACCTGCAGAGTGTCTGACCTGCCAAATGAAGTCAGGGTGTCTCCCTTTGGGGGCCCAGCCAGTCCCCACTGCCCCCAAGGAGAGGCTGTTATCTCTGAGATAGGGTTAGGGAGAGAGGTTGGGAGCAGCAGGGGCAGGGGGAGTCTTCATGTTGAAGAGAAAACGAGATGGGAGATCGTTCTGTCTGTAGGATTAATGGCCTTCACTGGCAAATGATAAGTCAAGTTCAGACTTGAATCCTACATCTCATTGAAGCGTTAAAAGACAGAAAGAGAGAGAGATAGGAAGGAAAGAAAGAGACAATTTATCTGAAATAGTTGTCTCTGGTCCTTATGAAAGAAAGTCAAGAGGTCCTGGGCCTCATACAGATACCAGATTGACCAGCATGATCAAACACTCATCAACAACATACCCCAAATCTCCTACCTGGTCAGACCAGGGAAGAGCAAAAGACCTGTCTATTCCTGACCTCAGTTCTGATCTGCCAGGATAAACTTACATGGTGCAGAAAGCACTAGTTCCCGCTCTCTTTGACTTCAGAACAAGAAGGGTTTTGACACTTACTCGTTACCTTTTAAGATAATACTGTAAAGCCCTTCTCTGGTTTTGATAGCCATTAAAAATAAATACATGAAAGGTTGCATGGACTGCATTTTAGACTATATCTTTGATCATTGCACAGAGCTTTGCTGTGTCATGGAAGCGAATGAGGAAGCTGCTCTTGGCCTTTTCTCTTTAAATTTATAACAGAGAATATGTAGATTTTCTTCTTCATCTGCAGAAGTGATTTAAATTAGCACACTGAGAGGAAAGAAAAGCATATTATTTAATAGCAATTTTACTGAACTGTTGGGTTGTATGGTTTGTTTTCTACTTTTATTGGATTTTCTTTCAGGTTACAAAGCGTGGTAACTAAGCCGTTTTATTTCTTACAGTGCTACTGATTCATCTTTTCCTTCTACCTGCACAACAATCATCTGCACCACCTCAGCTAATTACATCACAGTGCTTTGAGACTTTTGATGAGGGTTGAATGACATGGCTATAGCTTTCTGTGAAGATATTTCTGCTTCTCATTTTTATATCCTCACTGACAAGTTGGAGGGAATGCACACAAAGGACAACACACAGTCCCTAAGCAAAGCCATCAGTGCACAACACATTCATGGTTTTCAAATGATCCATAGGACTGATTTTTAGTCAGAAATTTCCCTTAAGAAATGGTAGCTGTTTGCATGTTAAACTAAGGGGAGGCCATAAAAATTTCTGCCTTACCTTGGCTGTTCATTAGCCCTTGTGAAATAAAAAGAGTTTGATCCACCCACAGTGTTATTTCTTACCGCAGGTTATCTACCTGGGAAAGGTATCTAGGGAATAAGGCTTCTGTACTACAGACATAAACTGTCTGAACTATAGCAGATTTGAAAAACAGAGTTATGAAATGATTCATAATCATGGTCTGCCCACGTATGCTGTTATTTAGAAAATAATTTCCTTTTTGTGGGGAGGAAATTGTAATGACCTGTGACCAGAAGCCCGATCATTTCAGCAACCTGTCTCCAAAAGAGGCTGAAAACATGTATGTAGAGGTGAGAACGGGAATGTTTCTTCCCCACAGTAGTCTCTCAGTCACACTGATCTAAAGAAAGGCAGGTGTGTTATGTCTAAGCGGGAAATTCAGGAAAATTATAAAAGGTCACAGCTAGGTTTAGATGTGCTGTACAGTAGGAGCAGCAGAAAAAATGACAAATTAGCAGGAAACGACACTTTGATCTACGTCTCCATACTTCTGACTGTGCATCTAAAGATGCAACCAAAAAAAAAAAAAAAAAGTGTTTGAGGAAGCCCACTTGGGATTAGGCATCTATAACATTTCCACAGGCACATCACCCCTACAGCCTCCCTTTTCTATAATTCACTTCAACAAGCAGAAGGCAATGCCCAGGTGCCTGCAGGATGCTAAACAGTGAGCATCATCCCCCTGTGCCCACAGAGGGGCTAGTTTCAAGCCAGCAAGTACACCTCCAGGAAAACGTTGTTTTTATTAATATAACCACTGCCCTGTGGTCTCTTTTCTGAAGCTTGCTGCTGAGTCTTTCAAGAGCTGTAAACATCCAGATGTCTCCCATCTCAGCTGAGAGAGCTTCCTAGTTCGCACTTTTGCGGTTCATAGCTGTGACATGAACCATCTTTCAATGGCGAAGAAAGACCCTTCATGAGACCAGCAGGCCAACACTTTGTGGATCTTTAGGCAGTCCAGCACAGGAGGATTGTTTTGAGGAATACGGAGCAAGTGGAGGGTACAGCGACAGACATTTCTGCTCTGGCATATCCTACAGTACTTGAATAATTTATGCTAATGCATACATTCCTTGGTGAGAGGACAAAACAAGATCCAATAATGTTTCTCTGAAGCAAGCCTCAACAAAATCACAGCTCTTGCTTGCCAAATAGCAAGGCTGCTTTTTTTCCTTCTTCTTTTTCGAAGGCTTTGTACGAATTTTTGTAGTCTTGGGTTAATGCCCTGGGGAATGGACTATAATTTGAGTGACTGAACATACTGTCTTTGTTTTGACTTTGAGCAGGATTGATTCTAAATAAATTATGAATAACAAGAAAAATGCAGCAAACAATCAAGGAAGCTTCCATGTGGCCAGCCCAAACAAGAGTAGCCTTTTGTATCCAAGAAAATTGTGCAGCAGGAAGTGGATCTGCAAACAACAAATAAAAACCCTGGTGATGACTGCAAGCTGCATGTTTCTATCGTGCTAATGGTTTGTGTGCTTTCCTACGCTTTTCATGGAGGACTTTGTCAGACAGCACAGAAACCCCGAGCTGTAGCAGAAAGGTCATTCGAGTGAAGATGAAGATGACCGTGGAGGGCTTCAGTGTGGATGAGCTATCAGAGCACCCTATGCAGAAGAGCAGAGGGTCTGAGGAGGGTAACAGGACACTCAGGCCACCACAGGTGAATTCTTCCACCGTAGGGGTGTGACAGAGACGAAGAGAGAGCTTCATATATGTTGCAGTCACTTTGAGGGAGTTTCCCAGCTTCCTTCCTCCAGCTTCATACCAAGCCCAGAAGGTGCAAGACCTCAGCAGACCAAGCATCTCCAGCAATCTCATGGCTACAGAACTGATGGCTGGTATGAACAAATATTTGGGAGATGAAAAAAACCCAGTGGTATAAACAGAAATATTTCTGTATTAACTTTGGTCAAGGCCTACAAACTTTAAGTTAATAAGAACTTTATCCCTGTTTTCTGCTTTAGTACTGGTCAGATTACAGTTCAATCCTTTTCTAGCTTAATCTGAATCCCATGGTGTAAATTCTAAAATATAAAAGAAATATGTTGATATGCGGGTGGGATAAGAATAAAAATACATTAAGCAAAATTCAGAAAAAAGAGGAGAAATAAGATAAAATGGTTATTTAAATGAGAAACAGTAAGCAATATTCTGGTACACATAAAACAGACAAGGAAACCACACCTATTACATTTCATCTATTATATTTTTTTTGTCTTTGTTATACGTCTTTGAAAACTGTGGAAGAGTTTGTAGCTGCCTGAGGATGCTGTGGGAAAACATCCACATTTTAGCAGTGTTACCGTGTCCATCTGTTCCTATGACTTCTGTGTACTGCTGTTGTGACAACAGATCAGTTACAGCTATTCCGATTTCCAACTGAATAAGGATTGTTGGGTCATTTTAAGGCCTTCTCCAAACTAAACGCGAGCTCCACGTCAGTTGTATGTGAGTCAAGGTATTTTATTTTCTAAAGAAGTAAAGCAAATGCTTTCTGGACCAATATATTGCTATATATTTTGCCCTACTTGTTCTTTTCTCATGGAAAATGGAGAAAAATGTAGTGCAGGATACCGTGCAAACTTTCTCTGTTTACCTATGTGATGTTAATGTTTTATTCCAGTTCTTTACAGTGTATAAACTTGGAGCTCAGTGAGGTAAATGGGGAAGCTGGAATTCACAAACATAGCTGCAAATCCCACCAGCAGTTAAAGACAACAGGTTTGAAACACTCCCCAGCGTGCATGAAACCCACTGTGCAAACACAAAAGAGTCACTTTGGATAAAACGACATTTGCAACTTGGAGGTAAAAATAATTACAGAAATCATTCCATTTGAGCAAGTTCACCTTTACCAGAAAGACCCAACTGGGTCACTTGAAACTTCTGACAAGGGAGAGAGAAAACCAGCTAAGTGTAGCTCCAAACAGACAGGATGTCTCAGTCAACTGCAAGAGCTGGGTTGTGACAACAGAAGGGGCTGTTACATGGCAACTGAGGGAAAGCAGGAGTGTGTTTGGCTCACAGCAGCACTAAAGTAAACAGGTAGGAGTGCTAGGCTGGATGGCGATGTGAGTCTGTTCCACACCACAGAAGTCTGGGATATCCAAACACATTCCCAGCACATGCGCTTACAGCCATCCCCCCTTTGCCACACCTGGGTCTAATTCAGGCATATAAGCAACTTTCATACAGCCACTTTGACACAGCCACCAGTGGGAGGAAATCCAGTCAATTTTTTAGATTAATTATCAGTCCCAGGGCCTCAGCTGTGGGCACTGCAGTGACATTCAATGGGCTTCACTATGTGTCTGTGACCCACGTCGTCCTGGTAGGAGCATGACCTCTGTTCCATCCAGATACGTTGAGGTAACTTCTCGTTGATAGCTCACACCTCATCTGTTTCACAATTAAGGGCATAGTTCC
Source organism: Penelope pileata (assembly GCA_013396635.1). NCBI lineage: Eukaryota > Metazoa > Chordata > Aves > Galliformes > Cracidae > Penelope > Penelope pileata. Next base: position 126,796 of record WBMW01001616.1, read on the forward strand.
ATATCTTTCTGGGAAAAAAAGAAAAAAAGTACAGTTTCTCCAGAAATATTTGCTCTTACTCAGAGACACATAATGATGGCAAATGCAGCATTTTCCTTCATAATTTGTTCCAGCAAGTAAGTTTCACAGCTGAAAATATGTCACTGTTTCTGATTTGAATGCACTTGGATTTAACTTCCAGATACTAAAATTCTCTCTCTTTTTTTTTTTTTTATCTCACACAGGAAATTGCACACAGAATCTGCACCTCCCTTCAGTCTGTTTTTTGAAGAATTAGCAGACTCTTCCTGTCCCTGAGCACAAGGCAGTTTTTCTAGCCTTCAATTCATCTTGGTGGCTCTTTGCTGCAGGCTTCGTAGCCTTTCAAGTCCCCATGAAAATCAGGACACCTGAATTACTTGTTGGTATCTATGCTGACAACAGAGCTAAATTTAATTCTCTGCTCTTCTGATTATATACCCAGGATCTAGGCTGCTGGCGCTGCCCCAGGTATCTGTACTGCTCCTTGTCCAGTGTCACCTCTCAAACTGCCGTAGGGAGTTGATGTTCCTGAGTATCCTGTTGCTCACCCTGTGGGGCTGGCCTTGCTTTTGTCTGCCTGTGGTTCTTTGATGTGCAATCCCATTTGGCCACGGCATCACAGCACGTTTTGGTTGTAACACCTCACCTGGTGGAGGGCATGCCCAGAAGTGCTTGTGGATTCCTCAGTCTGGAGATAGGGCTTGAAGCAAAGCTCCACTGAGTGATGGAGGTCGTTCTGTATCGCTGCCCCTTCCTCATCACTGTGCATCTCCTCATCATTTATCCATGTTGCTGGAAATAATTTTATATATACTTCTCAAATGGAAGTGATGAGCAAAGTTCAACTCTAATATAAACCCCTGCTGAACAATACCAGAGATGACCCTTTATGAGCACCCTTTGACAAATAATTTAATAGTTTAAGGCATTCAGCGTGTTGTATTGATAGCACTAGCCCATGTGTCACAGAGGATTTTCTTAAGGAGAATCTAAGCATATTTCTTCTGCTGTCAAGCTCCTTTATCATGCAAACTGTTAATCTTGTCAAGAAAGGAAATCAAACTTTTTTATGAACAGATTGATTTTCCATAAAGCCATGTGGATCGGCATTAATTAAACTCTCTGCCTTTGCTTCTGCTTCTGTTTTCAAGGCCTTTTGTTATTTTTTATTTGCTAATGTCTAAAGCCAGGCTCAATAGCTGAAGTTAGTCTGCTGCCGACACAAAATCAGCATGTTCCCACGCCTCTGGGATTTGCATGGTGCTCCAAGATCTCTACAAAATTACTATCAGAAAAGGTCATTTTTCTTTTTTTGCTAACACTAATAAAAATTCTCACTCATCTTGAATAGTTTGCCCTCTCCCTCTGGCAATCGGATGGTTTCGTGGTAAGTATTTTGCTCCTGCTAGAATTAAAATTCCTCCAGCAGTCTGTAACCCTGATGGAAGACAGGCTGCCCTGCTTCTGAGCACAGAGCCAGCCAGCACAGCACCCTGTCACCAGCACTGCACAAAAGCAGTTGCTGGGGAAAGCTGATAAGTACAGGTGAGCAGTCCCAAGTGCTCTGCCAGCAGCCAGACACTGTACTAGTAGTTTTACTTGTTTCGCTATACAGTGGATTTTCTAATTTGTATGTCTTGTCTTCACACTCCCTACATTCACTTTTATGTATACGTTCATAGGTGTATGCAATCTCACAAACTTCCACTTTCACTATTAAAAAGTTAAATTATTACAAACACTTTAACCAAAGCTCTCTTGGTTGCAGAAAAGACACATTATAGCCATGGCTAAGAAAACCTTTGGACACGCTACTTCAATACCTGTCGATGCATCTTCCCTATCTAAGGGAATACAAATCCCAGTGTAGCACAACTGAATATCTGCATTCCATTACTGGCTTGCTCAGGGAGCACATTCACACATTCTCCACTTTTTTCCTCCCCATTGATCAATTCTGAGTCCTCAGGGCAATTTTTCAGCAGCATTTTGGAATGTATTTACCAGATAGATCCATTAATGTCTTGACTATGCAGGAGTCTCTGTAAAAGGAAGAAGATAGCTAGTAGATAACAGGAATACTGTTTACTTTATGCACAGCCATAATCTAATTAAAAGCATTAATTATTATATATTTGTAGACCAAACAGGCATGCTGTAGAGAGCAAGGGAGAGTGTCTTGGATGGGTTTGCCATTTGGAGAGTGAGCTGTACAAGAGCATGTGTCATTCATTTAATTTAATATACGATTAACAGCTCCTTAACATGATTAGCACTTCTCTAATTGTGATTGACATGAGAAGTAGTTCATCAGTCTTTCCACACATGCAGCTTCATTGATTGTTAAAATGGAAAAGCAAACACATTTGACAGTCAGAAGCCCAGCATTTTGGAAAGTTCCAGAGGCTCTTCCAGCAATGTCCCAGTAAATCTCTAACTACGTCTGACATGAGTGGCTTTACCCATATCCTTGTTTTGTTTTTTTTAAAGCTGGCATTCAGCTCTCATGTTGAGATGGCCTCCAACAGGTGGCCTTTAGCTGGACAGCTACCAAGTGACATTGGTGACAGCAATAATCTGCTTCTGCACATGAAATATATGGGATATGACAGAGTCAAAAGACCATAAAGAGCAGGGAAAAAGCATACAGATAAGCTGTGGTCAGTTTCCATTTTTTCCTTTTTTCCTTTTTTTTTTTCTTCTTTTTTAAAGATGAGCTTATCTGACCTCTGCTCTTCTCTTAAAAACCCCTTTTTTACCCATTCATTGACTCCAGACTTAGTCCAAGGGCATTCGGAAGGCAAACACTGTGTTCATTCTTTCCATCAAAATACTCCAGGTGCTGCAAGAAAAGTGTTTGCCATAGAGTGCCTTTTCTCTTTTAGAAAACAAGATCCTGCTCTTAAAAATTTACAGCTTCTTCTAGGTTTTTTGTACCATGTGTATCTTTGTGTCTTAGTATCACTGTATAAGGCCTTTTATTTAAGTTAAATGAATACTTTCTAGGAGGAGGAGTGGACTTCTTTAACTTCTGGTGGTTTGCTCATGGCCTCAGGAATGTCTCACAGACATTGGCTCGACTCCTCAGGCAGTGAGGGAGCTGCAGAGCCCCCAGCCCACCTCCAAGCCAAGGCTATTTCCTCCCTGTCAAAAGGTTTCAAAATTAAATCTTCACGCTCAGCCAGCAGAAAGGGCTTGAAACTGGTCGCTGTGGTCTGGGCCTCCAAAACTGTATCAGAGAAAGACGAAGATGGTAGGTGGTGAGTGGGATGAAAAACCCAAGTGTTTTCACACTGTCTACCTTTTTTAAGGTTTGTAAATCCAAAAGATAAGTTAGGTAGCCACAGTGATAATAATATAAAGAAGCATTTACAAGTACGTGTTTATACTCTACAGGCATTGCTTTAGCTGAATGAAAGGCCTTTAGACCATCCCTAGATGGCAGTGTCCATTGAGACCAAGGCCCATCTAAGCTGCTGCACTTTCTCTGTGCTATCTGGTCCCAGATGCCTGGGTGGATGTGGAAGTTACTGGCGAACGTTGGACTACTGAGCATGAAAGGAGAAGCAGATCTGCCCTCTTGTGTACAAGGCATCTACTGCATCTTTTTCCAGTATGAATCTGAAATGGATTTACTCCTTGTAGTAATAAAGGAGGAAAACACATCAGTGTTGTAACCTTACCGTGAAATGAAAAATGGGAAAAGAAAGAGTGAAGGCTGTTATTTGTGATTAAAAGTGATTTTTTTTTTGTTGAACTAGTTTGAAAATCTGAAGGTAATAGGCTAATGTGAACAGTGTGGACAGGAGAGGCTGCTCTGAATACTCAGGCCATCAAACTTGAGACTATGAAAATACGAGTGGTAGAAAAAACTCTAAGGGGGATGAATCTAATTGCCAGGGAAACTCAACCAGCTGCAAAATTATTACCCATTAAAAGTAAGGTTCTTTTTTCTTTTTAATGGGTGAACAAAATAGCTGAGCATTTTCATTGCGCTCATCATTGCAGTAAAGACTGTGAGAGAAGATATAGGCTGAGGCAAGCATATTTTGCCAGTCTTAATTAAACCAGAAAGGGACACAGGGCAGCTGACTTCACAGGGTTGGAAAGGTCACACTGAGCTTCCATGTCCTCCTCCCTCCAGCTATTTTCTTCTGAGAATTCAAGACTAGCTCCCTTAGCTCGTTACCTTCCCAAACACCATACATTAGGCACTTCTAAAAAATGATAACCATCAAAATCTTGTCTGGACACCAAGATCAAAGGACCACACTCTTGGCAAAAAAAAAATAGTGCAGCATGGGGTATTTACAGCACACGGGTTGGTCATGCTCCTCTGTAACACTGTCAGGCCAGGCGGTGAGCTTACAACTCTCTACTCATTTGCTGCAGCACTACAGAAGAACCTATTAGTAGACTATGAATTTGCAGCTCAGTAGAGCTATTTGGTGTGAAATCTGTATGTACTTTTAAAACATGGGCCACAGGAAAATGTTGATTTACAGTTTGTCTCTACCGTTGCATTAGTGCACTAGATCTGATGGCATCACTGTTTCTCCTCTTTACAATGAGAAAACAATTGCAGTTTGAGCCTGAGGATACATCAATATGCAACAAAATGAATAAACTCCGCAACATAAAATAATTCCATCATTCATAGAAGTGATAAATGCTACTTAGATACCTTTTCCTGCAATTCTCACACCCCTGATTCTTCAGAGTCCGTATAAGTGATGCAGTGAAATAACCAGTAGAGCAATCTCACCTGAACTACTTTCCTCTGCAGTAAAATTACACTAGCAACAAATGAGACTCTATAGACCATAGTATGATTCCTTTACGAAAAATTCTTTCTCCCACTGCTTTCTTGAGGACAAACATGAATAAGTGAACAAAGTAAATTTTCTGCCAATGAAAGAAAACCAGTTATTATTCTAGTTCCTTCTCTGTTAATGGTCAACTGATCCTTTACTCATGCTACATTGGTTATTGCAGATTTGAGGGACTTTTTACACTTGTTTGTGTTATTAAACTGCATAGTTAGTCCCTGTCTGACATCTGAGTTGCAGTTTGAAACAGCAATGGTCTTGGAGCTCTGTTTCACCTCTGTTGTGTGACCAGCACAGGGACAGCCTGCAAAGGGACGTGTCCGGGCACACAGGGAGAAAGGCAGATCGGGTGTTTCCTGCTAACCAGTTCGAAATTAAAAGAAAGATCTAAATAAACACCTCTCACAAATGGTCTTCACAAAAGCTATTCAAACACTTTAGTATTTTGATGTCTGATGTATTTTTTGTATATATGTATGTGTTTCTTAGAACAGAAATCCTAATGGAGAACCCATCAGCCAGAGTGGGTGGAGAGAGTGAACTCTTTTGTAACACATAGCAAGCACTGTGAGTGACTCCCACCTTCTTGCTCAGTTCAGGAGGGAGCCCCTGTCCAGCACTGCTTGCATGTAGTTCATTTCGTTTTTTTTTTTTTTTTCCCAAATCTTGGATGATAATTCTCCCAGCCCTGTCCTAAGCCACCCGCTTCTGTAACCTCCCAGGCTCTCACCCAAGATGCCTACAGAACTCCTCTGGCTCTTGCCCCTCCGATCAAGCGAACAACAGCCAAACCTCCCAAGTATCTTCCATCCTCCCTCTATTAATTTCGTTCCGGAAGGGCGGAAACTTATGCACAGGTAAAGAAAAGCACATAGTGTTCCCCTTCCAGTTGTTCCTCAGGACACTTCACACTGGCAGGTGTAGGACATGCATAAAGCGGCCCCAAGGAGGGGGACTGACTTGAATCCTGGAGAACTGAAAGCATAAGGAGGTGCCTCCTGGTCCTTCTTTCTCAGCAACACCACGGCCCCAGGGCTCGCAGAGGAGCCAAGACATCCTCAGGAGATCTTCTGGCCATCGCAGTACTGACCCTGCTGCTTGCTATTGCTGCAGAGATGTCTTGCTCCCTTCCCGTAATTACATTGTGGATGCTTTTAGTGTAACTTTGAACTTGTATATTTAAAAAATGGGAGGAATTTGCAATAGAGTCAGCACATGACAATATCTGAATGACTAATAGCCAGCAGAGGTTAATGTCCCTTAGATTCCTCACAGGTCATCAACCCCTAGAGCTGATCATTAATTGCCTGAAATAGCCTATGCCATGGTCATTACTGCTTAATTATTCAGATGAAATGAATAATATCAGTTCAGTCTTCATAAGTGGAGAACTCTGTCTCTTTTTTCCCAGGCACGTTCCACATCCAATCTAATATTATTTTCCTCCCCACTTTAATAAATGATGCTTCATGCCTGTTGAGCTTTCATAAAGGTAAAGACGTTTCTTATGTATGGAATAGCATATAGAACAGACAAACAGCCAGCTTATACTCTGTTATTGTCGTATGACTGAATGAATAACCACAGAAATCAATCATGGCAAGTAATAAATGAATGAAATTGAACTAATAGGAAGAGCTACATCAGAACTGCAGAGCAGATGCAGAATATGGCATGGCCCTAATTTCTGGACCCCAGTCATGGGGCACTCTGAGGGGCACCTGAAGCTGGCCTAAGCACAACAACTCACAATTAAAGGTTCGGAGAAGTTTGGATCCAACATTTTGATACGCTACCTCAAAGATCACTTCCCAGATATTAATTTTCATACCCCAATGCATGCTCAGATTTCTGAAGTTTGTTCTGATCATGCATAGTTCAAGGTGTTGAAATTACTTGCAACCTGATTGACCATCATGAAGTGCTGTTATCACTTTGTTTACATTCATTCAAAAGCAAAAGCATGTGATGGTCCTCTATGCCTCTCATCATGCTCTGTGCCTCATGCTCTTCTGCTAAAGACACTTTGGCAGACCAAGATCTTGGCTTAGAAAAACTTCCCATCTGATTAAAACAATGATCATCATCTCTTCTGTTGCTTCTGTTATGAACAATGTTGTGAGTACGTGCCTCTGTTCCTGTTTGTGTACCTACGTGTATGCACGGAAGCCATGAGCTGGTGAGTGATATGTCACAGAATCTGTGTTCAAAGGATGCTACTGTTTGGCTTTTCGGAGAAATCAGCCTCATGTGCAGGAGAACACCTTCTTAGTCAAAGAGGAGGCAGGCATGGGTGTAGTGTCCTGCAGGATTTCATGCTACATAGGTCTGCTTCTCAATATAGCATTTTCTTCGGGCTCCACTGGACAGAGTGAGATGTAAGCCTCTCCCATTTCTACACGCAATTAAATGCCATGTGATTTTGTCAAGAAAAGGTACGGACAAGGGGAAAAAAAGTCCTAGGAAACGGATGCAGTACAGTCATGTTTGCATTGGTAAATCAAACAGCAATAGGCCATGATTTGAGCACTGATCCTCCAGGTATCCATGTAGCTTATCAGTAGCACTTTCCCTGAAGATATTTGGCCAAGTCCATCCCCTATACAGTGGCTGGGCACAGTTCAGAGGCTGGAATGTGCAAGGACAATTCCAGCAGGAATCTGGACATGGTGACACTGCGGATTTTTGAAAGCGGGAGGGAGAGGTTGTGGTATTCAGCTGGCTGGATATGAAACCCACCACTTTGCTTCCAAAATGAAATCAGACCCTTCTCCACTTTTTGTTAAATATAGATATAGCTTAAGGACCTAAAAATTGTGAGATTTGTATTCCTAGCCCTTCAAGAGATTTTTTTTTGTGTAATATCCAGCTCATCGTCGGATGTTCACTAATTGAGAACCTTGTTTGTAGAAAGTTGTCTTCTCCCAGATTGGTGCTCTGAGACAATTGTGCACTTGTAAGTGCATTGAAAACTCTAAGACAAATGCACAAAATGTTAGCTTGCTCTTCTGGTCTTAAAGATGTTAAAAGTAATTCAAGCCTGAAAGCTGGACATACAGCATTTGAATTACTGATTAACTAAAGTACGGTTTCCTGTGGGGTTCACCAGCAACCCACAGCAACAGACAGGATTTGGATAAGGTTGCAGTGAAGGTAATTTCTGGGGACAGTCCAACACTGTGATGAGAGGTGTTAAAATCCACATGCTGTACCTCCCAGCTCCCTCCCTCCTACCAGAGACACCACAGATACAGAGAAGCCTTGCCCGGGTTTCTCATCAATAATTTCTGTGCTATCACCAGGGAAGACCAAATCTTGAAATTCTTGTTTCTTTGGGTTTTTTTTGCTGCTATTATTTTCATTTTAATTCCTCACCACTGACAGAAATAAAGTCCCTGGTTCAAAGAGTTCCCTGGCAGAATGAAGAGGCAGTGAAGAAACCAGAAAGAAATGGATAAATAGAAGGAAGAATATCCTATAGCCTTTTGGTTACATCCTCTTGACAGCTCTCCTGCATTCCTCTATACATATGCCCATCATGGACATCTTGAAGATCTAGTGTATTATTACTACCGTATTACTGCACTACCTGTCAGATCCATGACAGGCATGAGCTTCAGAGGGGAGAGGATAAGAATACAAAAAGCTTTTTCATGCGTGAAGAGCTGCAAGAGGGATGGCAGCAGAATGAGAGTGGGAAACAGAGAACGAAATGATGTCAGTGGCTTTACTGGGATAAGGCAGTAGGAAGGGGAGACCAGAAGGGTATTTGCAGGGCTGCATAGGGTGTTGATAGAGAAATGGAGATGTCTGATTTTCTTAAGCTATGTGGTAGGGGGAACACAGGACGGGAACATGAGAGGGCAGACAGGTGGTACATTCAGTCTGATGGAAGCTATTCCTTTTCCAGAGGGGCGTCAGCAACTGAGAAATTATTTTTGTCCAAATGTGTACATTCCTTTCTTTCTAACAAATTTGCTACTGAGAAATCCCACTGACTATGGGATTATTAATATTTACCTCTTGTCGCTTCGCTTATATCTGCCACAAGTCTCCAACCTTGTTGCACATTTCAGTCTCACACAACTCATCTTGGTGCTGCTCCAAAGAGAGAGAAAATCACGAATTCAGAAGTGAAATAGCAGCACCACATCTTGTGTCCCATTGTAAATGGCACCCGTCTGATCAGCCAAAAGGCTGCATCTGACATCACCCGGCATGCCACTTCACAGGATGGGACATGTCAGGCAGGCACATGTCTCATATGTCCTGATAGGTCCTGATGGGTGGCACGCTGCTCTACAAAAGCTTAGCTTTCCAGTATCTCCATGCCCTGGGACCTCTCTTGTCAGACATCTCTCCTAATCACGTGCTGTCCCTTGCATCAAGGAAAAAGAAATTTGACAGTACAGAGGAAACAGAAAAACTTTCAGGCTTCTACTTTCTCCTCTGAATTAATCATCTCTGGCAGATTTGTGGCTTCCTATGACCCTTAAGTTTTACTGTCTGCTAGCACATCAGGCACTGATTTCCCTCTTTCTTTTCCCTACAGCAAAAATTACAATGATCTTTCTCAAAGCTGACAGGGACAGGGCTTATTTCCAGTAAAAGGGCACCATACTTAGCTGCACAAGGTAAGTGAGGTTAGGGAAATAGGTACATGGGAATAATGACAGAACAGAGGGCAGCAGACTTTCAATCTGCTTATACAGTTACATGTGACAAGTTCAGACACTAACATTTTTTTCTCATTGCTCAAAAGAAAACAAATAATTCTCTACTTGCTCTGTTTTCTCGCTGTGAGTACTTTTCTATTCTTCTTAACCTCTGCACTGCAGTATGGCTAGGCTGTGTACATGCAGATACGCTCCTGCCCTGGGGAAGATCTGAGATAAGCAGAGAAGTGACATACAAATGACAAGGGGGAGAGAGCGATCTAATCGACTGGCCGCAAGCTTGGTACAGTGAGATAGGAAAAGCACACAGAGCGAAGGAAAGCAGGTTTCTGCTGGGAGACACGTGCTGCTTTCCCCCTCCTCTGTCTGCCCTTGGCTTTTTACTCTCTTCTCCCTTGTGCCTTCTCCATGCTTCCCAGGCTGAGATGGTGCTGGACTCAGGGAGGGCTGACATGAGGCCTGTGCAGGTTTTAGCCAGTTTGCCTGCCTTCTTGTTCAGCTTGCTGCCTGTCTCTGCCTCTCCTTGTGGCCTTCAGTCTAGTACAGCAATGTTGGATGCTCCTCGCTGAAATTGTCCCTCCACATATCTTGCTGTCTGGTGAATACCTATCACCTGCTGATGGTCTCGGGATTTTAACATTTCCATATTGCACATAAAGATGGGGGAAAAAGGCTTTTTTCCTCCTCCATCTCTCCTTTTCTCACCCCTAAAGCTCCTTCCAGGTGCCAGATCTGTATCCAGCAATACTACGGTATTTCCTGCCCTCTCACTTCACTGCAGGTGTTCACTGTTCATCTGCAAGTGGAGTGAGAGAAAACAGAGCTAGAAGTAACTCCCCACGCTGAAACACTTTCTTTTCACACTTCAGATTTCACCTGGGCCTCTGATTTTCAAATTCTCTTTTTTAAAACAATGAAGTTTAAGAGGAAAGTTGAGTGCAGTTGTTTCAGGGCAAGGTAAGCATTTCATATCATAAAGTGCAAACTCTTTTTCTGACCCTCCTAGTCACCTGGAAAATGGTTTGGAGAGGTGCTGGAACAGCGCCAGGGCTTCTTGTCTCTTTCCACTACTCCCAGGTACCCAGAAATTCAGAAATGAGGCCAAATTCTCCAGGTGGCACTGCATAGTCACAGCAGCGATGTGGCTTTCGAAGTGTGAGCCAGTGGAAAGCCAAGCACTTGGCTGGACATCTCCACTCCTCTGAGCCCTGTCTCCATCCCCACTTCTCATCACCAGACCCAAGGAGAGCTGTCAGACTGCAGCTCCCTGCTTCACATGTCTCTGGGACAAGGGCAGTGACAAGGGCACTGAGCTGTGAGTCCACCCCTAGCTGTCACCCAGATGGCTGTGAATGTTTGGGTGAGTCCTCAGACCCTCCAGCACCCCACACTGAACACAGCTTGTTTCTTCTCTCTCATTGTTGAATGACTGAATATCCTGGAAGGGTTGGAAGGGAAACCACAAGGACCATTGAGCGCTACCCCTTGCTCCACACAGAGTGACCGAAAATTCAAACCCTGTGTCTGAGAGCAATGTCCAAACACTCCTTAAACTCCAGCAGTGGGGGGACATGACCACTGCCCTGGGCAGCCTTTGCCAGGGACCGACCACCCTCTGGTGAAGAGCCTTTTCCTAACACCATCCTGACCCTCCTCTGACACAGCTCCTTGTCGTTACCTCAGGCCCTGTCGCTGTCACCAGAGAGCAGAGCTCAGCGCTGCCCCTCCGCTCCCCTCGTGAGGAAGCTGCAGGCTGCCATGAGGCCTCCCCTCAGCCTCCTCTGCTCTGGGCTGAACAAACCAAGGGACCTCAGCTGCTTCTCTTATGTCTTCCACTCCACATCCTTTACCATCTTTGTGGCCCTCCTTTGGATAATCTCTAACAGTTTTTTGTCCTGTATATCCTCTCATAACTTCTCTGCAGCAACTGTAAATTCTTCAGTCTGGATTCATCCTACTTAACTTCACATGTGCAACTCAAGTGGCTGGCAAATGTCTTGTCACTGTCGGCATCTCCATTTGTGGTCACTGGAAGCTCTGGGGACAATCCAGATATGGGGTGCAATGCAGTGGTCTGGTACAAATCTGGGCTGCAATGCCTCTTGTCTGAGTCCATCCCACCTGGTATAAAGCTTTGGAAACCAGGGCACGTATGGCATAACAAGCAAAAATAAAAAGGTACATTACCCACAGTGACTTCAGATTTGGACTGCCTTCAAGCAGATGTGCGAAACCTGGTGGTGACTTTAAATCTGTCTGTTGAGAGGACTTTTCTATCCACAATGAAGCTCTTTTCAACCACAATTTATTTGCAATAAACTGTATTCTCTGAGTTCTCAGAGAAGAGAATGTATCTGTTTGTGGCTGCACTGAGATGCCTCCTGACACCACAGCATGCTAAAAACACTGTTTACTTTCACAGGGCATGGATAATAAAGATTTGAAAAGCAAGTTTGGGAAAGGCTACTTCTAAACCATCCAGCCTCATTAACTCAACCCCAGAGAGCTTGAAAAGGCCAGCTTTCCTGACCCAGCTCAAACCCTCTGAGATTTAAGCAAATCGAAGATCCCAGTGAAGTCAATGGGCTTAAAGCTGAGGCTAGGCTGGCGGGATCTGCATGTGTACAGGGCTGAAAGTAGGCTGAGGTGCTCTGGTAGGATGAAGCCCTGCTGTCAGACCCAACAAAATGACCCGATTTCTTTGCAGGACTCTGCAGGGCAAAAGTACGCTCTTGCAGCTCATCTCCTCCCTTCCATTTCATTAATTCCAGTACTGCCACATCAGACTTCATAGGGAAAGGATTTTGCTGCACTGCTGAGGGTCTAGGAAGCCAAAACACATTTTTCTGTGCAATTTAGGAGAGGGTTGTTGGCTCAAGCAAAAACTCCTGCTGTGTGATTTCCCACGCAGTTTGAGGACTGTGAAGGAGATGGAGACTTGCCTTGCCCTCCTTTTCATCAGAGAGTAAGCTTATCCCTGCAAGCCGAAGGACAACTGCCCCACAGGGGTGGCACCTCAAGTAAGGCTGAAATATTCCCTTTTTGTGCCCTCAGAGCAGCAAAGCTTGAGGCTTAAAACACACTGGGTGACAGACACAGCTTAGCTCTAGATCCTGGGCAGGAGCAGCACAGCAACAAGGGGCTGGCGCAAGGGGGTAAAGCTCCTTGGTTGTTGCTTTTGCCTGAGAGCTGGCTGGAAGCAGGAGTAGTCTGCAGGAAATCTTGTCCTATACCCAGCTCTGGCTTTGTTATGCAAATTTCTGTATGTTACCTGATTTCCATTCTCCCCAACTTTCTCCTCTGTAATGTGCAGTTAATATTTATACATACTTAATGAAGGCAGAGTTTGTGTGCACACACTTCACTGCGGTTCTGCAGGTTAGTTAACCAACTATGGCCGGATTCTGCCATGTCTACAGGTTCGTATGGCCACAAATAGGACCATGACTTATCTGATGCAAAGGGCTTGAGAAATGAAGATTAAACTGAAGTTTATGAACAAGGTATTCAATGCCACAAAGGTATGTAATCTTGAGTATATTACTTCAGAGCAGGAGATTTGATAAAATAAAACATCATGGTAAAATACAGAACAAGCAAACTTGCAGGAGAGCAAGCACCCCAGAAGAGGGTGAGCACAGCTCCTTGTGTCCCTGAGCATGCCACTACCGCTCACACTGTTTGCATAACTGTGCTCATTCAGTGAACTGAATATCATGATCACATAAGGATGCACTTAGGGCGAATTCAGTACTCAATAAAAATCCACCCGCAGTTAAGTTACCACCTGATTCTTAATAGGAAGTAATCGAGGCTGCCTGCTCTTTCCATAAGCTTTGTTTCTGAGAGGGGCTTGCAGAGCCCCCTCTTACCACCAGAGGTCAGAAGCAAAACATAGCAGCCCTACCACTCGGCCCTGATTTCCTCAATTGCTATCCTGGAGAAGTGGAAGAATCAGCAAAAATACTGCTTCATTCACAGTGAGGAGAATGAAGACAGCAATATGAAGGATCCCAAGCTATGGAGAGGGAAGGTGCTAAGGTTAGCGATGCAACCAGCAGCCTGCAGGCGTGGGAGCTGGGAGACATGAGGGAAGATGTGCCCTTCATACTCTGCTGAGTATAACACAGATTTGTTGACATTTGCTGCCCTTTTCTATTTGCTTATTCATGAATGCTAATATAGGAAACTTTCTGCGTTTTTCAAGAATGCATGCAGAGCCCAAAAGCCCCATCAAAATCTGTGTGGATATTCAAAAAAGGCACTTGCAGCTTTCCTGATACTGCGCTTTTACTATTTGCAAACACATTTCTGAAATACTAAAAAACCATCTGAGCAAAATAAGCAACCAAGAGAGGGAATTTTCCCGGCCATAAAGCCTGGATCATCTCATGGGCAAGAAATAAGACCACGTGATCTCACTGACCAGCCGTAAGACAGGAAAATTGGAAAGGCTGCAGAAAGCTTAGGGTGAAAATCGGCTCAGGTATATCCGCACTGTAAACCTTTAAACAGTTGTTTAAGTCATGGGCTGTAAACTGTGCACAGATCGTTTGCAGAAGGAAATGTGTTTTATCTGACAAATTACTCACAGCATAACTTGATCTCCTCTTCTTGCCCCTTGGAGCACGGCTGTGGGCTATGTATGCTGGAAAAGAAAGGACCGGGGATGGCAAAACAAAATGGTCATTTTTTAAAACTCAGAAAATGTTGAACCAAGCAACTGTGCTGCAGAGAAAGCACCCTGGCTCTCCTGCAAAGTAACCCCATGTCCTGGATGAAGCTCCACGCACTGTCACTTACTGGTGATCAGGATTAGTCATCTCCTGTGAGGAACGCACGTGCAGAGAAAGAAACAGCATTAGACAAAAAAAAATGACACTAATGAGCTGGAATGTCCCAATTCTCTCTGCAGTTTTACAGCTCTATAACACCCATACTTTCACTATAAGTATAAAGGCGTAATTATATTCATATTTTGCAAAAACAGTTGCTCTAGGAAAGTTCCATAGTCTGTTTTTACTGAGACACACAGCTCTTGAGTAAAATGAAGTTTATTTCTCAAAATTGGTAAAACACATTTCTGAGCAATGACTAAAAGTGTGCTTCATCTCTCAGTGAGTTATTACCATTCTGAAAGAGAAGTTTATTACAGAAACCCTGACAGCTCATTAACTACCTTACTAAAGAATGGTTGTGCTATAATAAACCTCCCATCACTCCATCTACACAGCAAAAGAAAAGATAAAATGAACAGACTGCTTCATATTGCATTCGATCAACAGTCACAGAAACATAGGCCCCCAAGACTCAGCTTAGTGCTCCTGTGGGGTTGTGATGGGAACTGGGAAATAAATGCCTTCTGTGGAGGGAGACCACCCCACCAGGGCTCCTCCGTATCTGCCTTGCTGAGGCTCAGATGCTGGAGTCGGCTCCAGCTGTTATTATTCATGTTATCTGGCCTTTGTGGAACACTTGTTGCAAGCATCAGGTTTGATCCTTGTAGCACTCAGCTACCTGCTTCAAGGTCTTCTCAGCCACCACCATCAATGAGGATATTAGGGACAGATGGGGTGGGCACCATTTTCTGAGACACTTAGATACTTCTGCTGTTTCTAGCAGCTCCCCAAATGGAAGTAATTTACATCGGAAAAGACTCTCAAGATCATCAAGTCCAATCTACAACCTGACCTACTGAGTCCCATCACCAAACCAGACAGCTTCCATCTTTTCATTTAGTTGATCCTGTTCCAAAAAATCTCAGGTGAAAGAGGCTCAGCAGCCTCTGTAGGTTCTAGGGTTTAAATGCATCTCCATTGATGCAAATCAGGCCAATTATTTTGCATCCTCTCCTGGTAGACAGAGAAGAAGTTTGATCTCTCTCATTTCTTCTGCAGCTTGTGATGAACTGGTGACTGGTTCCTGCCCTTCCCTCACCCCTATCCCTCAGTCTTCCCCAGAGAAAGCACAGCAAAATCCCAGAACTTATGCACAAGTAATATTTTACAATTCTCCTATCATATTTCATTTTCTTCTCAGTTCTCTTTGCAGCTTGTCATTTCTGTCTTTAAAGCGTGGCTATCAGACCTGGGTAGAGTAACACCCTAGCAGAGGCCTTATCATTATGGATCAGAGCATGTTAAATACTTCTGATGCCTTGCACACGACATTCCTGCCAGAAAATCCAGGAATGGGAGTTGCCTTTTCTGCAGCACCATCACACACACATTTTTAGTTTGTGAATCACAGTAATTGCCAAATTCTTTTCCACTTCACTGGTGATTTGCTGTTACCTCTCCATTGTGTATTTCTGTATTCAAATCTTATGACTAAAGAAAGCATTTTGCATCTCTCCCTATAGACCTTGAGTCACTTCTCCAGCCTGTCAAGATCACTTTAAATGCTATCCCTGTCCCTCAAAGTACTTGCATCTTTTTCCAGCTTGCTGTCATCTATGAATATCAGAAAAATATTTTCTGCTTCATCCTGCAAGTTGCCTAACATGACTAAATCTAAGGCAAATCCACACTAAATATTATCTGAAATAGAACTCGGATTGACCAAAAAAAAAAAAACCCCAAACCTTGGCACGTGTTTTCCCCTTAGTGTACACGTCCACTTATGAGCTAGGTGCCTAAGATGCTGTTACAGTTTATGGAGGATGCAGAGCTATGTTTCTCATCCTCAAGTAATCACAGTGTGGTCAGGCAAATCCATCTCCAGGCTCCCTTGGTTGCATGGGCTAATGGCTCTGCTCAGCTGCCCAGAGGTAGGCGTACAGTGATGGCCTCAGGGCAGCTTTATGGGTCTGGCAGATCAGACACAGGCCCTATGGGAGGTCCACTCCACTTTGAAGTTGTTGCTGAAGGTCAGCCAGGAGGCATCACAGGCGGTGCTAGATGCCTTTATGTTGGCAACTGCATGGAGCCCTAGATCTTACTACAAAGGAAACTAAGAAAGCTAGGTTATGTGTGGACACCTACGTGGAAAATGAGAAATATCTCTGTATGAATCATGAATCTGAAGATGAGTCTTGTCCTACCTATCTTCATTTTTGCTTAGGGGAATGTTATATAGAGTATTGTGAAAAGCCAAATGAAAGTCAAAGCAAATCAAGTTTGTTGTTATCCCCTGGGCCATTTGGTCAAAGACTGAAATTAGATTGGTTTGATAGGATTCTTTTTGAAAACTCCACCATCTCTGGTTTTCAATCATCTTATTATCCTTTCGGTGCTTCTGTGGTGTTCGCTTAATAATTTGTTCTAAGCACCAGATTTACATTCCCTAAGCTCTGTTTTTCAGGACTCTTCCATGCATTTTAAAAACATGTGCCATGTTTGCCATTCTATAGTTCTCTGAGGTGTCCCATAAGCTCTTGAAGGTAACTGTTAGAGAATCAGAGACTCTTTCAGTTAGCCTTGCGAGCTTTCCAGTGTGTGTTTCACTGGGTGCTAACAAATTGAATACCTCTGCTTACCTATATGCTGCTTAGCCTCTTCTTTTGCAAGTTCATCCTGCATTTGCTTTCAGTTATTAGAATCTATTGTGGTAAGGATCTGGTCCTAGATAACCTCTTTTTTGACAACTGAAACTGCTGAGTACTTTGACTGTTGTTGCCCTTCTCCCCTGTGAGCTGTTGGACGTGTGCTGTGTTTTCTCCTAGTTGTCCTGTATTTCTCAGTGTCCTCCCTGCTCCTTGCTGTTCATATCACATTTTACAACTTGGTCATTCTGAATCTGATATTGTATACTGTAAATGTGATGACTAGTGGAGAAAGACTGTTTTTCCTTCCTGAGGACCTGATGCTGGAGTCGTTTACTATCAGTATTATCTGACTACAGTATGAAAACCAATGATGTTGTGCTAGTGTTACATTGCTGCTTGATTACTTCAGCAATATAACATGAAATGGTGTATGAATGTTTTTTTTCTGCAGGATGTTTTGAAATAGTCTTTATGTAGCAACAGACTATATGAGGCAAAACTGAAAGACACGGGCAGTACCCCCGGTATAATCATCTCTAGTCTTGCATCTTTGCTTCCGGCATCTGCTTTCAGGTCATTGAGATCATTTTGTTATCACATTTTCCCTTGCACTTACCTCAAACAGCAATCTAGACATCAAAGATAGCTATTAAACAAGGTCATGTTGGAAAAATAATTTTTTTTTTTTAATTCTGGTTAACTCCAAATATTTATTCAAATTGTAGAATTTCTGAGTGTCCAGCAGTAAAGGACAAATATATTTTCTACAGGCAAGTAGCCCGTCATTCAGCATGGTTGTGATTAAAGCTCAAAGTGGTCTTGGATGCAATCTTTTGAACTCCAAATTATGGCTTACATGATAGATTGATGCAGAAAACATTTACACTTCATTATGTTGAAATATGATGGATAAGCTCGCAACTGCATTTGATCAGTGAAGTGTAGGAACAGGTCAGATGAAGTAGCAGAGAGAACAGCTTGAGAAATGAGGATTGAAAGTTAATTGTGGCCAAGATTAATTTCCTTTATTTGACTATGTGGGAGAAGGGTTTGAAATTGTTTGGAAGGTGTTTCTAATTTCGGAAGACAATAATAGTATTTAGCACTGCACATGACTTCAGGCACATAATTTTAATCCACAGATTTCAAAGCATTTCCCAAGCACAGTTGTTAATCTTCTTGCTAGGCTTTGGAAAGGGAGGCACTGACAATTTGGTGAACTTTTCCCACAAGTCCACAGCAGAGCCAGGGCAGAGTCCTGCTGCCCCCAGTCAGCACTTCTTCAGAGTTCAGACCCAGAAACCCCCGTCCCATCTTAATATCATTGGAGAGAACTGTAGATGGATCTGTTCTTCCTGGAGAACAGTTTTGCATCCCAAGAGACAGAGCAGAATTACAGCCCGTCTCGGATGAACATTAGTTAATTGGCAATTTGCTTAGATAGTAGGACTCTGAACATGAAGTCTCCTTCCAAATTGATCAGATATTAGAGAAGTCTGGCTGCATCCAAATGGAGGCACATCAAAGTTATCTTCCACCACATCTTGGTGCTGTGCCAGGATGAGACCCTGATACACAACACCTCCCTCTTCAGTTTTCATGGTTTTCATGGTGCCCTGGGTGGGGAGGCCGAATGGCACCTTCCAGCCACATCTCCAGCCTGGTGAGTTGTGACCAGTTGGGGCATGCACCAACACCTGCCACGCAATTGTCTTTGTGCGTCTGCTGCATGCAGAACATACCGGCATTTGCACAACAACACAACAGGGGCAAAAAAGAATAAAATTGTTGCCTATCAGATATGTGAAAAGCAGAAAAATTCCATGCTTTTTGTCTCAGTTATGTACTGCTTTCTCCTTGCTCTTAAGCATTGCAAAAGTACTTCATTGAAGCTTTTTGTACTCCATTCCATGAATGCACGTAAAGCATCTGGTTGACTTGAGCACAGTATCCACTCCTCTGTAGCAAATAATCCTCTGTGTCCCTTAGAAAACACTGGTTAATTTTTTACCCATTGAAATCAAAGGCAAAAATCCTGTAGACTTCGATGGGACCAACACTTTCTTCCTGTGTCCTTGCCATCATTAAGCAGATGCCATTTGGCTTTAGATACTGAGTGTCTCATCATTCTGAACAAGCTGCCAAAAGAAAGAAAAAGAAGAGCACTTTTTCAATCATTTTCATTTGTTAGGAAATCTGGAGCTGTACACAGACCTTTCAGTTTTCTCAGTATGTGTTCTGTCAGTTTGTCTCCTCTGAGGGAGCCCAATTATGTATGCGCTACAGTCACATTATGAAACAGTCATTCCACAAAATAACCGATTTCACAATGTGGTTGCAACATACTAAAAACACCAGTTGCAGTATTTACAAATACTGCCTATTAACAGGGACATTCATAGAGCAGATGAGCATCTTTTCAACTAGTGCTTACCAATTTGGAGTACTTCACTGGAGAAGGGATTTTGTAGAGGGATGGGTAGCTGTGTGCTGGTGTTAAGTGGGATGATGACTTTTCTTGAGAAATATGGTCAGATGTAGTCCTGATTGTGATAATTAAATAGCACATTTCTCAGCATCCAGTAATGGTGTAAAAGTTAATATTTATAGTTAAATTAATATTTATAAAAAGTTATAATATTTATCACATCAGAGTGACTGGAACAAGTGTGGGGCACAGATCCTGTGCCCATTACATCGGCAAAATAGCAAGAAAGTAAACAGGAATTGTGCCTCCTGACACCACATGGCTTTGAAATCTGAAAATCTAAGGCTTGAGAACAATCATTCTCACTCATGCTCTGAATGGGAAAATAGATGAACATGTAAATAATGACATGGCATATAATCCTGACTTTCCTATAAGTTTTGAGTTCTGTGAACTTAAACAAAAAAGTGCAAAAAATAATCAGAGCATTACTGTATCTAAGAAGACCAAATATTGAAAAAATCACTGAAATAAGGTATTGTTGTTTTAATAATAACCTATAAAAATAATATCTTGTTCTTCTATCATTCTTTTCACTCAGAGATATCAACATGCCTTACAAAGAAGAGGAGTATTAGTATTGCTATTATAATTACTATTCTCATTAGCCAACAAGAATCATGCATGTCTGCACAGCACAGATGAACCCAATCAATGCATGTGTACAGAGCAGAAATACCTATAAATATTCATCTGAGATATTATTTCAATAGTACATCACATATCAACAGAATTGAAGTGATTTTTGTAAGGGGTGAGGGGAAATTATTTTCTAACAGTTTATTCACTCAGTACAGATGACTGGTGAAAAGGAGAACGTCCTTGAAATCAGCATTAATCTTCACATATGATTGATCATTTAATTGTAGTAGCCTTTCATGTCACTAAATAATCACTGGCTGATACAGAATTGTACTTGAAATTTACAGGGTAAACACCCATCACATTTTAGACATCACACAATAGCCCAAGATATAATTATCAGTTCATCATTAGTATTGTTAAACATATCACGTAGACACTGAAAATAAATCCCCAAATACCAAAACCTCAAGCAGCATCCTAATTGAAATACAACAACCTTCCTACACAGGTTATCGAGTACCTTGAAGTTAACATATTTAGCCACAAATGTTGTTCTGTGTTTAAAAATAGAAGCATGATCTGATATTTTGGGGTAAACTATTACATTGCTGTGAAGAAAAGCTGTCAAGATGGGAAGAAACAAAGAGGTAAACTCCTGCAGTGGCATTGCTAGACTATGTTATTATTTTTGGATTAGGTGTGAGTGATGGGTTTAACATTTACGCTAGAGATCAGGGTGGAAGGGTTCCATCCAATTCTTCTCAATCAAAAAGTGGCCCCCTTTATGACCTCTCTAAAGAGTGATATGTGGACAATTTATGGCTAAATTATATGATGCCGCAAAAGCTACTGGCAGATAACAAAGGTTGTTGGCAATGATAGGTTGCAGCATTCAGTAGAGAAATCTTTCTTGTCCAAATTTTGCCATCATAAAAAAAAAATAAAAAGGTAGAAAAAACTTCAGAGAAATAGGGAATATATTTGAGAGAAGAGCAAGTGATTACCTTGTTCAGCCAAAATCTTGCCCAGAATGCAGTTGGTAACCATCTGCCTTCGTGCTATTTGTCTGTGGCTCTGGCTGTGCCTGACCTACATGTGACTCTTATGAGCAGATGTGTACCAGGATACAACAGATGAGAAAACTTAAGCCTCTGCCAAAAGGACTCTACACATATTGGGAGGGATGAATACCAATAAATCAGGATCAGATGCGATCCATTGTATGGCTCTTTCAGAGCTGAGAAACAGCTGAATAGTTTTATCTATTAAATGAATCAATAAAAGGTTTAATAGTAATATGTCTTCCTGCTGCATTTGTCTTTAGCCATTAACATAATGTTTGTGTCCACACAGGACCTTTTATTTTCAGGGCATTAAAACCTGAAACACAGGTCTGATGCCTGCAAATCAAGATCCACCAAAACGACATTAATTCCATCCTATTACCTCCCGCTTACCTTCTATTTATACTACATTTAACTTGTATGAATGAGTGACTGAGGCATAATATCAGAGTTCACAGGCTTGGAGCATATATTTAAGATATTTCAGGAACAGGATAAGGGAGAGGAAGGGGATAATTGAAAGGATTAAATACAGAAGAGTTGAATGTACATGTGTTGGATGGGAGACTCTGGACATACACGGAAGGTACATGACAGCCAAGACAGGGGGAGAAGTGCTGTGCTGTCAACCAGCATTACGTAGAAATGAAGATAACCACACTTTGAGTTGGTATCCCACATCTCTGTGATGCAAAGCAGCTTGTAACTCTGTTAAAACTGGGGGAGATGACATTCTGTGTAAGGCGCTTGTATCTTGGAGAAGGTGTTCTGTTTGGTTGGCCAAAGAGGATTCATACATAAGGGTTTTGTAAGGAAAAGTGTTAAGAATAAAAGTTCGGGTTGTGTATGGGACTGAAACTGCAATTTTATTGTCTTTCTAATATTAGGTTTACAGCTCTGTAGAGTTCTTTTTAACATACTGGGGTCTTAATTGTTACAGTATCTTATAACAAAGCTTCACCTCAGGGTCTGTGTAAATCTGGACATTGCCTCATTAAAAATACTTTGCATAGTGACTTATTTATGTAAAGAATGAAGATCTTTCTCTCATCTAATATCTGGGTGTACCATATCACCAGCTAATTTATCACAGGCAATTCATAAGCATTCATATCAGCTGGATACGTGATGCAGTTAGCAACAAGATTTTAAATTGGAATGCCAGAATTTTTCTTAAGGAAAACAAGTGGGCAAAAAACAGAAGCAAAATTGATGAGAAAATAGAATACATTTGATTTAATAAGGACACATGCATCTTTTCAAAGATAGCTGAATGAATTCAGAACAGAGGGATTTGTTTCCTTTTTGTGCTATTATGATTATTAGTAGCAATAATATTAATTTAGCTCTGCGTTATTTTAATCCCAATATGTTTTCAGAACCAGAGATAAGTGTTTGATGTTCTTGAATGCAAACGAAAGCTATAACACTTAGAAAAAACAGGTTTTCCCTAATGCTAATTTATCCCTTGCATTAATATGCTCTCTCACAAATCCCTGTCTTTCCCACTCTCAGCTCAGTTTTGCACCTACTGCAGAATTGATTGAGATTCCCAAATCTAAATGATGTTTTTAGAATCACAGAATTGTAGAGGTTGGAAGGGACCTCTAGAGATCATTGAGTCCAACCCCTCTGCCAAAGCAGGTTCCCTACATTAGGTCACACAGGTGGGTGTCCAGACCGGTCTTGAATATCTCCAGGGAAGGAGACTCCACAACATCCCTGTGCAGCCTGTTCCAGTGCTCAGTCACCCGCACTGTGAAAAGGTTCTTTCTCATGTTGGTGAGGAACTTCCTACACTCCAGTTTTAGGCCATTTCCCCTCGTCCTGTCCCCACAGACCACTGAAAAAAGATTGCCCGTGTCCATTTCCCTCCCACACTTCAGATATTTGTACACATTGATCAGATCTCCTCTCAGCCTTCTTTTCTCAAGGCTGAACAGACCCAGATTACTGAGCCTCATAAGGGAGAAATTATCCAAATAAGGAGTGGCTGAGGGAATGGGATTGTTCAGTCTGGAGAATAGGAGGCTCAGGGGAGACCTTATTGCACTCTACAGTGACCTGAAGGGA
This sequence comes from Penelope pileata, assembly GCA_013396635.1. Classification (NCBI taxonomy): domain Eukaryota; kingdom Metazoa; phylum Chordata; class Aves; order Galliformes; family Cracidae; genus Penelope; species Penelope pileata. The sequence goes on from WBMW01001616.1 coordinate 150,018, forward strand.
GGCTGTAGTGAGGTGGGGGTCAGCCCCTGCTGCCAGGTAACAGCGATGGGACGAGAGGGAATGGCCTCCAGTTGCACCACGGGAGGTTCAGGTTGGATATTAGGAAAAACTTATCTGAGAGAGTGGTCAGGTACTGGAACAGGCTGCCCTGGGAGTTGGTGGAGTCACCATCCCTGAAGGTGTTCAAGAAACTTCTGGATGTGGAACTGAGGGACATGGTTTAGTGGTTTAATGGGTAATCTTGGTAGTAGATGGACAGTTGGACTAGATGATCTTGGAGGTCTTTTCCAACCTTTATGATTCTATGATTCTATTCAGTAAATTATGTTGCGCTTTGGTGAGCCGAATCAGACTTTTTTCCTGGAGCTCTCATCCTCTGGTTTCTGGGCCCTCAGCTTTGTAAGTCTGCTTGTGGTTCTTTCCCAGAGATGCACAGGAGCTGAGGAGTGATGCTGCTCTCTCTGCACAAGTTTGAGGAGCAGAAAAGAGCTTTGACATTGTGCTGTTTGGATTACACCCCCTCGATCTCTCTGAGTGTTAGTAGTCATGAGGTTTTGGTTTATCCTTTTTGTTGACAGATGATTATATGCAACTAATAGTTGAGCAATGCTTGTGGTACCTGCCCTTGGTTGGTCAAAGAGCTATTTCCCAGGGGCTCAGTTCGTATGAAACGTGAGGTGAGAGGAATTACTGTCTCATTCAAAAATCCCAGGCACCCTGTAGCTGAGAGAAGACCTCCAGCAATATTTTAATCCTGCATTTTTCACAAGGACAGCAAGGCCTTCCAGTTAAGTTGATATTTAAAGTAAGTAGCAGCAATTTGTAGAACCCTCTGATAAAATTATATCAAAATGACAGTCTTTTAGGCAGAACAAGGAAAAACTATAATGCTTTATTCTGCACTAATGATATGAGAAGTATAGCTAGACTATCAGGAATAAGGCTACATAAATTGATGGTGCAGATTTTGAGTGGTAATCTTGTAGGTTTTCATTACAACCTTTAAGCTCCAAGATTTCCATAAAATCACAAGACAATAGTTCAACCCCAGCACTATGGAAATAATCTTTTATTTTTTTTTTCCCTGAAAGCTTGTTTAGTAGGCTAACTCTTCTCCTGCTGAGAGTGACACACCCAGAAAAAGCACGGCCTTACCTGTGCCAGAAAATTTTTGACTGAACCCCAGCAACCACGGCCAAACCATTTAAATGGGCTCAGCAAAGTTGGTGGTCCTTGATGTTTTATGAAGTTGGTGCCAGACACTAATTTCTGATCTTTCTGAAACAGAGGTTGCAATTCACCTCACCTAAATGTAGGCAGCTACAAAGGAGATGTCTCTGTCAGAGCTATTCTCCTACCCACTCTTTTCTTATCAGCAGAGAGAAATGAGCCCTTCTCACTTGTGATTCATCTTGTCCTAAGGTAATCGCTCAAACCAGATCAGATGAATCATGAGCTAGAAATGCATGTTTCCAGCCATTAGTCTAGGAAAGGAACCTTAGTTTAGCTCAGGTGGAGCCACTTACCTGGCAAGTGCCTCAGGTTAGGTGAGATGAATGCTCTCCAGTGTCTCTACAGTGTTTCTGTGTCCTTGGTAGAGTAGACAGGGATCATTTCCCATAATAGAAGAAGTCTGCATTCAAAACAGGATCTTCCCATGTAATAGCTTGCTACAGGGTACAGTCCCTTTCTTTCTGGAAGTCAGAACCAAAATAGAGCAGTTTCGCCTGCGGGGATAAAACATAAAAGACAGAAGTGCTCTCCATAAAAATTTAGGGATGCAATGAAATTGCACCCTGCTTCTCTAGCAAAGGATTCATCTTTCTGTATTCCTGGAAGGAATAAAAGGAAAACATGGCAGTGATTCGGAACAAAGACCCTTTGTACCTCTCTGCCATGTGCTTATTTCGTGGTTTTCTTTTATTCTTTTTCTCTTTCTCTCTCTCTCTCTCT
>WBMW01001616.1:151988-191722 GCA_013396635.1 Penelope pileata
TTTTTTTTTTTTTTTTTTTTGGTCAGGAATTTATTTTATCTGGGAGGGAGGAAAAGAAACAACAACAAAAAATTTAGAATGGATTGATAAATTCCAGATGTGTCTTTGAAAAATACTAAAACATTCAATTTCCTCTTGTTTACAATGTATATCCTATACAAAAACATAACCAATGAGAAAAACAGAGCACACCTCCATATTTACTGCATTTCCATTTCTGGAAATGTGTTTGTATTTATTACTGGCATCTGCTGTTGGTGACAGATCTTGAGTACAATCCAAAAGTCCTGAATAACACTTGGCTTTCTTTATTATGGTAAAAAATTGAGTTTGCAGGCTCACAGCAATTAGCAGAAAGATTGTATTTTGTTCTGTGTGCCCTTTACTAGCAGTAATCCAATATTGAATTGCCTCAGAGGGTCTCAACAATAACTGGGTCAAACTCTCTCATAACTCTTTCTGCTTGACCTGGAAAATTTACACGACATCAAAGTGCACAATATATATGCATACGGTCTAAACAGCATGTGTATTTCAATCTAGCACAAAGTTCTCTATTTGTTCACCCTCCTTTTATGATTTATTTGAAGTTTGCCTATACCTCAATTTTTCTAAACCTATTTAGCCTCTAGATAAAGACCACTTAGCTGCTAGCAGAAGCAAAATTCATCTTCACGCAGCGTTTATAGTGAGCATGTTCTAATTAAGTCAGTTAAAGTAGCTATCTGCAATTCAGCATGTCTGAACAGCTCTTCATTCATCAGTGATCTCCTGTAAACATTTAGGACATCTTGACCTTGACTAGCTGTGAGTGTAGAAAATGCAACATGACAGAGATTCATGGGCTTCTTCTTGGCAGTAGGGTGATGGTGTTTTAAGCTGCTGCTCCAAGTTGTTCCCCACCACTACAGCAAACAGCAGCTAATGGAGACCATGTGGAGATCTCATGGCAGGAACTAGGGGGCAGGAGTGGGGGTCTCTGTAGGGTTGGACACATGAGGTGACACAGCGTGGAGCCTCTATCTAATACACAGAAAACTTGGTAAACCAGACTTTTCTGTTGTGTGAAGGAAACATTTTCTCACTGGATTTCTGCAAAATCAAGTATTGTAAAAATTGACCCAGATTCAACTAGCATAATCTTCTCCCATGCCTCTACACCTGGTTTTGCTTTTTTTTCTTTCTTTTTAATTGACCTAAGTTTTCAGAAGCTAGTGAATATGCCATCAAAGTTTCTTCTTTATCATAGCCTGAATGCTTAACTACTTCTACACGTGACATTTTCCATTTCGGTCATACAGAAAGTCAGCATTTCCGTAAATGTTAATATCTAGGCTTCTGAACCAGCACAACAGGTTAAACTGAATAATGGGTTGTTTGCATGCATGAAACCAGGTGGACAGAGACGAAAGTATTGCTGCATATGTTCCCATGTTTTGCCCAAAGTCCAGAGATTAAAGTGATCCCTAGCATATGTGAAATCCGGAATTTGTTCCTGCAATAACCAGAATGGATTTGAACCTACATTTACCTCCCAGGAGTGGAGGTAAACACCAAGCTGTGTAATAAAAGGATACTCCTGTTAATGCAGCTCTTCTTCATACCTGAAAAGTTACTGGCACCCTGGTATTACAAGTCCCAGATGAACGTCCTGACTTCCACTCCATCCATCTTTCTTTGCCACCGGCTGAATTTATATTTAACCCGTGAGTTTTTGTACAAAGCAAGCACTACATTCTTCACTTGCTTCTCTGTGTTTTGAATGATGTCTATATTTTGTGCTTCATTTCAGCTGGGATTAAAATCTTGAAATAGATTTGCTAAGTTTTCCATCAGCCTGAAGTAATAGTTGTTATCATTCCCTTCTGCAAGAGAAATTTTAAAAGTTTTAATCCTGGTTCATGTTTTATAGCTGTTGTTTTTAAATTTTTCAGTTTGAAGGATGAACTCAAGGATCGATTCTTTAAAAAAATCCCAATTTCTCTTTGTTCTGTTCATTATACTATCTGCTGTCAGCTGCCTTGAGGTTTGGTAAGGTTTCAGACACTGAATATCCTTGCCAGTTGAGACTAAGCTTAATAATTCAACAGCATTTTCAGGGTACAAAGCCAGGAGAGTTTGAGCTGTTAAGCCTGCTAGTTGTACTTGCACAAAGTCCTATTACACAGTATAAAATGCTCATAATTTCCGATCTACCAAAGCACTCTCTTTGCATTCTGTTCTTATTCCCTAATGTTAAAATGTGCTAATTAAGCAAAATGAGCTCAGCTACAGCTTCATTTGAGGGAATTTCACTTAAATTAACTCCAGACAAAAACTTTGGAAGTGAGGTAAAGTAAGATAAATTTGCTCTAAAGGAATGGACAGAGATATAATCAGGAGCTTACTATGACCTAGATATTTTTGGCATTCATATATACACAGCGAATAGGTTTCCTGCATCTCATCCCACCAGCAAAACCCAGCTGAAGACAGGTGGATTTTACAATCCTATCCGTACTCCACTCCATGAAAGCTAAGGATCACAACGAACAAAACATATTTTTCACGCAGAGAAATCACAGTAAGATATTTCCTCTAGCAGCATATTTTCTCTCTCATCGATTGGCTAAGGATGCATCTCCCTCTGAAGGAGTGAAGTTAGGAAACAATGGGGATCCAGGGAGAGGTAGCAGCCTCAGGCTTTTCTACAAAGAAGTCCTGATGAACATCCTGTGCTTTCCTATTTTTATCTCCATTGTGCTCAAAAAATTCATAAAAGTCCCTATTAAACTAAAGTATAAGAGCAGCTATAGGCAGGAAATGAAGGTTTGATGATATTCGGTTGATGTTATGGCCAGCTTTTTGAGGTATAGGGACACTGGGTGAAAAGTAAGCCTTGTATGCATCTGTAAAACAAAAACACATCTATGAAGTTTAAAAAAAAAAAAAGGAAAAAATCCAACTGTTTGCATGAGTATTTTTTTTTTACAAAAAAGAAGTGATGTGGTTATGCTTTTGATCCCATTGTCAAGCAAAAGCTCTGAATAGCATCCCCTAAATGCAGTAAATTAACAGCAAAATAAATGAAGATGAAGATCTGGAGCATAGTGCTACAGAGAAGTCTTGCTGGTGAAGGTGGTATTTTCTACAGCCTGTGTGGGTGAGTCTATATCCAGACCATGGCCAGCTGGCTAGTAAGGAGTCAGTGTCTTAGCAAGGGCCTTGTGCCTTTTGAGAAGCCTTGGGGTCTCCCACCCTGCTCCCATCAGCTGCTCCAAGTGAGCACAGCTCTTCAGAAGCCATGTGTTACATCCACCAGCACCACATGTTCTACCCATCCACGTACTTTAGACAGTATTAGACACTTGTGTTTAATAATAGTCTTCTAGAGAGCCTGGGGTACCACTGACTCTAGTGGTACCTGAGATACTTTGCACATAGCCTGCCGCCTACATGGAAACTCCAAAATGATGAGGTCCTCACCAAGAGTCCAAACCTACATTAATCCTTAAGCAATTTTGATGAAGCTAATAAAGAACAGCAAGATGTTAAGGAAGTTAATACTGATTATGAAATTAAAGGAAATCCTATTTGACACCTAAATCCTATTAAAGTAAGCAGGTGGATTACAAACAGCCTGGCTGATAATGAAAAAGGCACGTAGAAAATGTTCTGTAGACCAAAAACAAGTGAACACAGAATAAGTCTTAACGCAGGATGAGTGTTAAGACTTTTCAGTATGTCAGTTGCTGTGGTGACTGGTACTGCACATGGGCATGTAGGAGAAATGACAAGGCAGATGAATCAACTATCCTTTATATGTCTTAGTCATTTTGTAATGGCAGGAACCTGCCCGTTGGTCACAAGAAATGGGGTTCTTCTGGCATTCATACTGAAGACACCTGTATGTGATCTGGTCATCTGACATTACAAACTGACATGTCAAGGACATGTGTCAGTGCAACTTGTTTTGGACATTTCCCTCTGGGAGGAATGGTGGAGGCCCTACAAAGTGTCTATTCCTCTCCAGCAGCCAAAAGGGGTGGTCTGCTGAGGTGGGCATGGACATCCCACCCAGAGCCGCCAAGCCTGACAGGACCACAAAAATGTGGCTGGAGAATTCATCTCTCATACTAAAAGGAAGGATGTCACAAAATGTTCAGGTTGTTGTCTGAATATTTCAGGCTCCTGGCTTTGAAGAGCTGTCCAGGCTAAGTAAGTAGATTGTTGAAGTTTCCTGGTTCTGCATTGACCCGATGAGCTGTAGTTTGGTGTGGTACCATGACTGTCAAATTTCACATTACTGGGAGGGAGAGCATCCTCACCCAGGCATAACGACTCATACGGTCGGCTGCCTTGTGTTCAGGACCCAAACTCATGTCATCTCCCTGGGCTGTGCAAATGGTTCCCTTGGTGGTAGCATACCATGCTCCCACAGCCTTTACAGCACACCATCTGTCACAAACTGTGTGACATCCCTGTAAAAACCACATGCCACTTCCAAGTCATCAGAAAACAACAGCAACAACAAAAACAAACCCAGCAGCCTGACATTTTTACAACGTTTCCGCTTAAGAGTGTGCAGCAGTAGATGAAAGGCAGACCCACTAACTGGTATTCAAGTAAAGGGACACTTGAAATGCTGTGGGAAAGGAAGACAGATGGGATGTCTCACTGTGAAAGCGCTCTGCTATGACAATGCACAGCCATTTCACTGAGATAGGCAGCAACAGAGATATCAGATGCTGGGGAGGGCGAGGCACAGTCTTTGAAAGGGAATAACTGAGCACACTAGAAGATATTCATTACAATATTTTCTCATCTCGTATGTGCAAAAAGCAATGTTATGTGGGAAATTCATTCTTGCAGATTATCTACTTTCCAAATCAACAGAGTTTCAACAAAGACTGAAATAAATCCATAATGTGTGTACTATCTATCTACGTCCCAAATCAATATCAGAGATAGGCTACCAGTGTGAAAAGCCAGAGATCCAGGCCAGAGATGCATGCAGTATTATGGGGGCAGAGAGAAATCTATACACTCAGTGTATTTATCTGCATTCAAAGCCAATATTAAGGCTAGTTTACTCATGTGAAAAATAAGTGCTACATAGTTCAGAGGGTGAGAACACATCGATAGCTGTACTGTGGAGATGTGTGCTAAATACCAAGGACTACCCTCATGCCGTGCCTATCTCTGTCGTACAAAGAAATTCTACAGGCCCCAAGAACAGTCAAGCAAGGCAGTTGTTTTCGAAGGAATATTTATACTTTCCATTCTTCCAAACTTCATAGTGAGCAGATGAAAATTACTACTTTGGTGCTCTCTCCTATCTTGGTGTATCCTTCAGTACCCATCACAGTGGCAGGTGGCCTCACCGTGCCTGAGGACAGTGGCATCGGTGTGCCACTTGCTTCCCTTCCACACGACCAGCAGCATCTTCCTCTCCACACTTTGCTTCATGCCCTGCCCTCACCTCATGTTACTAATAACAGTTGAGCCTGATCTTTTTTGCAGGTGAACTCTGCTCCACCATATCCGATCCTCTCAGGTTTGTCTGCTTGATAGCAATACCTGCTTCTTTGGCCAGCAGCCACGGCAGCAGGGCTGGCACATTACTGGGATAGTGAAAAAAGGTTTCTTCTTTGCACAAGGCTTGCCCAGACCCAGGTTTCCCTGCTGCTGTCCCTCACACCCCTCTTGCACATTGCCACTTCATTGTCCGCACACACAAAAGCTGCCTCCCTTTTCCTGCGAACACAAGGCTTCACAAGCTGCCCTGCCCTGCTGTTCTCCTTTATCCCTTCTCTGCCTCTGAAAGCGTTTTCCTTCTTAGCTTATCAGCACCAGGAGGGGCTGACAGAGCTGAGACCTTACTGTTTTCTATGGCTGCAGTCTCACCCCCCTTCAACACCTGTCTCCTTGTTAAATTAATTCCAAATCAATCAATAACCCAATCAGATAAGCCATGTCCCTTGCTTTGCACACACATTTATCTTGCTCTGATTAATATCCCAACAATGAGTCACCAGCCATTTAGCTTAATTTTGGGAACTCTCACAATGGACCAGTCTGTTCAGAAGCTCACTGTTTATTTTCAATGTCAACAAAAGAGACATTTCTTTAGAAAAGGAAAATGTCCTGCTCAATATATTCAGGTGCTGATGAATATTTATCCCCAAACATACATCAGAATGATTTTTAATAAGAGCAGTTGAGGGCTGCTTACAAGAGTAACTTGCAATCTTGTGCAACATCAGTAAAGCACAGCGAATCTGTAAGGGAAAGACATATTCCCTTATGCAGCCCTGGGAGTACTCTATGTAAATTTTGCTGGTTATCTGATCTGGGTTTACTCCTGAACTTGAACTTAATTAAACAAACACTTGCTAAAGACTCAGGTAGAGCTTTCCATTCTTTGTCTCTCAAAAAGTTCTTTTGCGTATATCCAAATGAAGGTAATAAAAGACCGCTGTGCGCATGGCTTCTCTAAATACTTTTTACAATGAATTTTTTCTGGAAGAGATTGTCAGATCATTTGTCTGGTAGTGTTGCTGCTGTGAAGCCAGGAAAAAGTATTTCAAAATTCAGGGAGAAGAGACTGTTTTTATGGCTGTGGGAAGATGCAGTAATCTTCCCCAAGAGCTGTATGTAACACGCAGGTAGCAGCTAGTGTTTTCTGCCATGGGCACTGCAGGTAATAACAGAGTGCAGTTTTGCAAAGTGCCAGACTCATGTATTGCAACAGTGGGAATGTGACTGTGAAGAAAACACGCACCATTTGCATGTAGGCAATGTCCTAACCAAATAGGTTTTCTCTTATCTAGCTGGTTTGAGCGTATGTTTCCAAAGTTCATTTTTAGAGCTGACTTTTAGCTTCTTTCAGAATGTGTGTGGTGGTTTCATGCATGGCACTGAGACCTGAGCTTCTGAAGAGCAATTCCATGCCAGGTTCTCACAGCTGGTTCCTCTGCGGCTTTGGGTGAGCCTGATTCTACAAGGTGCTTGGAGTTGTGCAAGATAGAGGTCCCAGTCCACTGAAGCTCTTAAACGTATGATTAATTTTTAGTCCCTTTGACTTGACTAAACTGGTTAGCTGGATTCACTCCATGGCACTTAATCTTCCTGCTTGAATTTCAACATTAGCAAAATGAGGATAATTCTTTCTTTAATATAGAGGGATATGGTGAGCATTAATTAGCTAATATATGTGGAGTGCTTTGGAGACATAAAGGCTATCTAGATGTTAATTTATGCAGATAGTGGAAGAAGTAGAGGAAAATAATTGCTATCTCTCACCTGTGCATGGTTTCAGAGCAGCATTCATTCCCTCACCCACTGAAGAACAGAAACTCAGCACTGAGACGAGCCCACGCTTAGGAGACACTCAGAGCACTCTTATCAGATTTAACACACATTTCCATTTAAGGGAATGCAATCAGCTCTGTATTTGCATTTCCCTTGCAAATGAGCTTCACTGACTCCTCACAGTTGGCTTTACACTAGCTGCTTCTCATTTTTCAGTGCCGTGATAGCAAACTGTCTCAGCACCATAGCACGCTTTCATCTACTGTGTATCTATATTTAATTATGAACCTGGCAAGGAGACTCCAACATTGGTGACTAGCAGATTCTCAAGGGTTCCTGTTTTGAGACGCAGAATTGGGGCCGTGTGAGATTTTGTTTTGGCCAAGCGCTTATCCTGGATCTAGAGATAAATAAATTAAGCACATAAAAGGAAGTGTTTTATCTCACTTCACTTGAAGTTGTTAATGTAAGATTTGTGTTAGAACAAGCACTGTAAAATGGCTTCAGTGAAGATGTCCCTGCAATTGGCTCAGAAGGTCTCGAGCAGTGGTTCTATCTCTCCCAAATGGGATGTGTCAAAATTGGAAAGCCACGACTGCCACCAGATCGCTTTCCCACTTGACAGAAGAGCCAGGCCTCTCCCTTTTCTAGGCAGGGAAAAGTCAAACAGTGGAGTTTTGGAGGCTCCTGGGACGTCTGCCTGCCATTTCCAGCCCACCATTTCTGGCTGTTCCATGGGTTGAGGCCTACCACTGAGAAAGGGTCTGCCCATCTGAAAATGGAGAGCAAACACAAATATGGAGCTTCACACCAAGCTCTCCCGGTTGTGTGGGTCTAAGTAAAGTAGAAAGAGACCTAAGCAGGGCTAAGAAAAGAATAAGGACAATACGACTCTGGGCAAATCCCCTGGAGATCAAAATCTTGACAAACTGTCTCTAATCCTGATGGAGGTAAGCCTGAAAGGGCCTGACACCTCTCAGCTGGGAAATGGTTTGAAATGTGAAGCTGGGGACTCAGTCTGCTGGTTAACCTGTCAGGATACTGTTACAGTGCTGGGGGGAGTGGCAATGAGCGCTGAGGAGGGCACAAAATATAGGGTAGTCCATGCGGTGTGGCTTTGAAGGCCACAGCTTTGCTGTTCAGCTTGGATCTGCCCGTATGTCTCTGGGTGGATGCAGCAGCTCTACCTGGTGGCCAAGGTCATGATAAAATTCACCTTAAATGAAGCCTGGAAAAAAACTGCAGGTATATCTGAGCAATAGTGAATAACATCTCAATGACAACTGTACCTGTACACTCTGATTTACTTTCTCTGTTTCCCTAATGAAACAGCATCAAGCTTTATTGCTAGTGAGCTTGCTGTTAATAGAAAACAAACACTCTGGATGAAAATGAAGTTTTCATAATTTTTATCTTCCTTGTTTACCAACTCACATTAGGTTCTGAATTAATTTTTATTCATTCCTAAGGTGAACTGCTGCTATCTAAAGGGATGAATTACATCACTAACGCAGCAACTGTATGAATCTTCTGACTGACACAGTGTGACTTTATGGAAATTTGCTCCTTGCCAGCAACAGGGATATCACCAGTGAGGTAATTGGAGCCCAGTTCATGGAGATAACAGCCATATGTCAGGGATTACTGCTTACACCAGAATCTCACCTGTGGAAAGCTCTGCTGACTGTTTGCAAAATTAAGTTTACAGTCCCTGAGCATAGAACTATGTTCAAATATCTAATTGCAGCAGACAGAGCTTACAACATTAAAAGTGTTATGTAAAAATCCATACAGCAACGCCATAAGAACCTGTCAGTTAGTGTCTGCATTAGAGCAAACCAATTATGCTGTTACAATAAGCCAATCTTTTTTTACAATTTACTACTGGCTCATCAGAAACAGAGCATTTCAGAATTGATTTTTTTTAATGCAGAACCTTTCAAAAACTCAGCTGTTGTTTTGTTTGTGTTATGGTATCACCTATAGGCTCTGCTCGAGGTTGCTAGATGCGACACAAACAGAAAAAAATCAAATCAGAAGCGATCAAATCAAAACAAAGACAAATCACAACTGAGAAGCAGTCTGCACCTCAGAGAGTTTACAGTCCCAGCAGGTGAGGCAGACACAGGAGGAAGGAAGAGAAGCAGCACTGTGAGATGGGAATCCATGTAATAGCAGAGGAGCTGTGGCACAGTGAGATTACATGACTTTGGCCAAGGTTATACAAGAAGCCTGAGCAGAGCCAGGAAACGAGGCCAGAGCTCCTGAGACCCTTAACCACAAGGCAATCCTTCCTGCACCACGCATCTTCGCTCCCTTCTTCCCTTTTTCAGACAGAAAATATTTAGTCTGAACAGATGTATTTCCCAAAATTCCTTCTAGTATTTCTTACTGTGGGATTTTAAACCTTGGCAGCCAGCTTTTTATCTGACCCACTCTCATGTAGTCAGGCACTGCCTTGAAAACAGCCATCACCAATGAGCTTTTCAGAGCAGGGATGAGACAGTAACAATTTGCATGACTCAGTTTCCCTGCCTGAGGGAAATATTATTGCAGATGCGAGAAGGAACTGGGTAGTCTCCCATGATGTAGCACGCAAGCCCTCTTGGTAGACATAGCCATGCCTTTTGTAGCCCTATGACTGCTGGAATCTAGCACAAATGCCCATCACCAGGAAAAGAAGCTGGTACTTTGAGTGGTGGAAAAAGCACTGTCCAGCACAGGTGAATATTCCCAGCCCAGCTCTGCAGTCTCACTCTGCCCTGTTAGCCACAAGGAAGGCACAGGTGAGCAGCTGGTGCTAGAGCATAGGCACCCTGCTCTTGTCACCCCATTCTCATCACCCTGTTCTGGCTGACAAGCCAAGTGGGGCCAGGTGAGTGAGGCTTGAATAGGTCTGGAGCTGGCTGGGAGCAATCTGGCACCACCACCTGATGCACAATGGTGATACGGCAGCAAGATGTCATCCCACCCAAACCATCTTGCAGATGGTTTCTCAGCTTAGCTAAGCAGTTTGAAGAGAGCAACAAGGTAACATAATTATAGAGATTCTGGGATCAAAGCTGCTTTGCACCACTGAGACATACCAGCTGGTAGCCTACAGAGCTCTAGCAGGGCACTGCATGCATTGCATAGAGCAATCCTTACTTTGCAGAAATGCATTTGCATGCATGCATGCATAATAGATACTGTTAAGAAACAAAGCAAAGCCTTGCAAGTACCATACAGGTAGCCAACACAGCTCCCTGGCTCCCAAGCCATCCAGATGGTGCAGTCGTGTTGCAACATTCACTCTGGGGATAATTAAAGACACCAGATATTTGGGCAACTTGCAAGTGACTGTAGAGAAAGCCTTCAGCATTCATGTTACTCATCTATCTTAAATACTAGGGGTAGCGAAGGATCAGCTCAACTAGAAAAGCAAGGTCTTCACAAGCGGGAAAAAATAAAAGGCATTCTGAACAGACTTAGAAAAAATACAGGAGCAGAAAATTTATTTTTATGTCAATTAACAACCTAAAATCATACTGAGGAGGGAAGTAGGAACATGACTTCTGACCGCCACATCAGCAAACCCCTGTGAGGAGTGTTGTGTGCAGGTTTGTTACTGGTATTCGCTGTGTAGATACTGAGGCATGGCAGAGCAAGGACACCAACTGATCCAGGATAGAAAATCAGTGGAAATGAGGACCAGTGAGTGAGCACAGTGCATGTCTTGAACAGCTTTTGGAGTTCATCTCCTGCCAGAGGGTTTCAGTGATGCCTTGGCCACCCTCTGTAAGTACTTTTGCATGGGAAAGGTACTTGATGGGGAAGGCATTCTAAATTGCCAATAAAAGATTTGGGACAGTGCAATTAAACAAACTCAGCCAGAAAGAATACAATTTCTTCAGAGTGTAGATGGTCCTTTCTCTCACCACAGTATAGATGTGTTATTATAAAGTTCTCTCTGTTTAGTAAACATGACGACTTGAATCCCACTTTGTCAGTAACACCCTTGACAGAAAGCTGAAATCATGGGAGCCTGAAGCCATCAGAAGTCCTTGCACAAAACAGCCACCAACAAGGGGAGGCAGGGAACACAAACACAAGTTGGACGATGTGATTTGTCCCCCCTCAGCACATTGGCTACGTGTTCGCAGCTTTGCATGCAAACTGTAATTCTTGCAAAATCTCACACTTTGGATGCTCATTGGCAGCCCCAGGAGACAGTGGTTGCTGTATTGCTATCAGCATTACTATCATTTTGACCGAAAGATAAGAAATTGACTTGCTAGGTCATGGCTGTAGGATGACATCATGAGACAGGTGAGCTGAATACAGAGGGTTTGTGTGTGCACTCAGGCTGAACCAACAGCCCTACCCCTGCACTGTCTCAGGGTGCTGCCCAGCTTTCAGAACTGCTCCTCTTCAATGAGCTATATGCAACCTCTCAAACACCTGCTCAGCACAGAAGGGATTATTTTGAGACCAAATTTCAAGCTTCAAAAGGCAGGATGTGTCTACACAAACAGGTGCAGATGAGTGCCTTCGCTTTGCATATTCTCAAATGCAGGTGGGAGAGGAGCACACCTGCCTGCACCCAGCTGGGCAACACATTCTCAGATGAGTTCAAATCATTGCCTTTCACCCTTCCCCTCCAAAGAAGACTGAGAAAACCACATAGTGAATGTGAGGGAAGTGATTTGCTCACTTTATTTACTCTTCCACCCTTTCTTACCTCAAAAATAGAATTTTTTTTTCCCTAAAGCCCCTCCAAACCCAAAATTCATTTTCAGATCCATTTTCATGCCTTGAAGGGAACATAGCTGCAGCTGTTACCGTGTGCAAAAATAGGAAGTTATCTGGTGGTTTTTTGGCAGCCTTAACTTTTTTGTTTGTGAAACAGAGTAAATACCGAGACAGCTGGTGCACCACAGGAGTCTGTGGCTGACAAAACTTTGGTGTAAGAAGGCTTATTAAGTGAGGCGCACGGAAGTCCTGATCTGGAGGGTGATTGGGGCATAGCAGCAGGCTCAGCTGGAGCATCAGCCTCCGATCAATGGTAATAGAGCAGTCCCTTCTGCACTTATTATTGTATTGTATCACAAGAGTAATATAGCTGGGGCACCATGAAAGGGGCTATTTGGTTTCCTTCGTCAGATAAATTTGCAGGGAAATTATGGTCATTTTCAATTAGATAGATATGAGCGCTGTATCATACACTAACTAGTCTTATCCTATCTTTCAAGCCAATAAATTTCATGTTAATTCTTAAAAGGCCAGACAGCCTCTGTTAACAAACTTCAGTGCCAGGGAAAGATGGTTAAAGGCAGAAAAGCATCATCATTCCCAGCAGTGCAATAGATAGAGCTTTCTAACAGCTTGCAGCTTTGTAACTGCCAGCATTTTGAGGTCTTTAGTTCAGACTGCCCTCAAACATGAAAGACTAGAAAGCAAGACCTGCCTTAGACAAGCAGGTATGATGAGAAAAGGTGAAAATCCCAAGCGCAACGTATGATTTTGCTCCAGGATTGCTTTTACTCTGCTGTTACTCTGAAAGTAGGGCAGAGTACCAAGGAGCAGTTCTGCTGTTTGCGAACTCCGGCAGGACAGGTAACTCAATGCACAACAGGCTGGTTTCTCCGCTGCAGGGGGCAGCCTCTTCAGCATGAAAAGTCTGTTTTAGGAATGACTACTCGACTTGAACAAGAGAAGCAGGATGGAATTCGAAGGGAACAGTTTCTTAGCTTGGAGTCAGCCTGCTTTTCGCCCTGAATATCTCAAAGTGGAGCAGGTTTTGCCTTCTTCTCTGTGAGCCATTACTACAAGTGAAATTGGCTCCTCGTGAACTGAAGTCGTGCTCAGTCTAGACAAAGCGTGAACCATATACACGGCCTCTTTGAGGGCTGGAAAGTATGGTACACCCCCAAAATGCAAAAACAAAAAAAAAAAAAGTATAAAATCAGTCATATTTCATCATGAACAGACTGTTAATTTAGGGAAAGGAGACTATGGTTGAAAACTTTCCATATTAATGCAATATCTCCACGCCAAATTCCTAAATGTGTAAGAGCAGTGACTTAGAAATAAATTATTCTATTCAGCAAGAGTGTAGTCTACTGTGTTTCCAATCAGTAAAGGTAGGGAAAACACAGAAACTTTCTGAGGAGGCATTACCTAACTAAATTATGACCAGGGAAATGCTTGCATAGAGGTGAAACAAAGCCTGCAGCCAGGAACCGAGCGGACAACAGATCTGGGGCTGCTGCACTGCACCCGCTGTCCATCTGCGCCCTCATCCTGCTTCTGCAGCCACAGCAGCGCCTTTAGGGATTAAACCAGCAAATTAAGCTGTGTGCTTGTGAGCTCTGATGGCATTTGAGAGTACCTCTGCAAGCTTGCTTCCAACCCAGGCTCATAGATACTAGATGACAAAGCCTGTCACATTAAATGTGTCTCAGGATGTTCTGTCCACAATATGACCTGAAGCACTTTCTTCAGAGAGGCTGATATGTTTCAACTCGACACCGTGGCGCGAAGTGCCATGCTTGATTGAATAACTTGTCTCCACTATTAAAATGCAAAAAGAACTCAGACAAGCATTTAGAAGCTTTGCCATTAAGTAGTTTTCTTGTCAATTGATCTACCTTGTGCAGGGAAGACAACTACTAGATCCATCAATTGCCGGTGAAAAACTAGGAACAGGTCTTAATCAGTTAAGCAGGGAAGCGTTGCCTGACAGCTCCCTCTGGGATAGGCTCATTTGGGGCCTGACTATTCAGCAGGATTAGCAACTTCAAGCACCGGAAAGTTGACCTTAAACAAAGGTGAGCTCACATCTGCAAAATGTCAGTGGAGCAGCACTGCAAGGAAGAGCCGCAGGAACCTCTCTCCTCTCCCCTGCTGAGAGCTGTAAGAACATTTTTTTTCTTTTTTTCCCCCTCAAGAGTCTCACACAGCTTTTAAGCAGCTTAATTGTTTCCTAAGCCTGTCTTTTCTCTTTCGGCTGATGTTTTACTGTCACACATTTCATGACTCTGCTGTCCCACCTGAGCCCCAGCCTTGCTGGCCACTGTGGGTACCATGCCCGAGCAGAGCAGGGGCCCATATTGCTGGGCTGCAACAGCATGCCGGCACCTCACCAAGGTGAACAGAGAGCTCAGAAATGCCTCTGCAAAGCCTTGTGTCTTGGGAAATCTCTTTCACCCATTTTATGTATAAGACTCCCTAAAACTTACACTCTCTCTTCACAACTCTTGTGAAAAAACAAAAACTTGGTTTCTTCATGTTAGCTTTGTCCATGTGGGTGCAGAAAGCACCTGGGAACAGCCAAGCACTGAGCCCACTCCTCTCCCACAGGATCTGCTGGTGGCAGTGCTGCCAGCCCTGTAACCGTGCACAGCTGGCCAAATCTGCTCCACTTTCACTCCATGAAAGTAGAGCATCTCTCTCCCCCTCCCTGAGCTCTGCCCCAGGTGCTTTCAATATACCATGAAATTAATTACTACACTTCAAGGCAATGTGGCAGTCAGTCAGATGCTGTCCTTCAGGTAAAAACAGGTGCTAGCATAGGGCCCAGGAGAACCTCATGAGGTTCAACAAAGCCAAGTGCAAGGTCTTGCACCTGGGTCAAGGCAACCCCAACTATTAATACAAGCTGGAGGATAAAAGGACAGAGCACAGGCCTGCTGAAAAGGACTTGGGGGGTACTGGTGGATGGCAAGCTGGACATGAGCCAGCAGTGTGCCCTCGCAGCCCAGAAAGCCAACTGTGTCCTGGGCTGCATCAAAAGAAGGGAGGTGATCCTGTCTCTCTGCTCTGTGCTGTACCTGTGCTCACCTGCAATACTGCATCCAGGTGTGGAGTCCTCAGCACAGGAGAGACCTGGACCTGTTGGAGCGTATCCAGAGAAGGGACACAAAAATGATCCAGGGGATGGAACACCTCCCCTGCAAGGACAGGCTGAGAGAGCTGGGGCTGTTCAGCCTGGAGACGAGAAGGCTCTGGGGAGACCTGATAGTGGCCTTCCAGTATCTAAAGGGGGGCTACAAGAAAGAGGGGGACAGACTCTTTAGCAGGGTCTGTGGTGATAAGACAAGGGGAAATGGTTTCAAACTAAAAAAGGGAAGATTTAAACTAAAAGATGGATTCAAACTAAACTGGATTCAAACTAAAAGGAGGAAGATTTTTTGGATACAAAGAAAAAGTTTTTTTACAGTAAGGGTGGTGAAGCACTGGCACAGGCTGCCCAGAGAGGTGGTGGAAGCCCCGTCCCTGGAGACACTTAAGGTCAGGCTGGATGAGGCTCTGAGCACCCTGATCTAGCTGTAGGTGTCCCTGTTCATTACAGGGACCCTTAATGGTCCCTTCCAAACCAAATGATTCTATGAAAATCTATGCTGAGATCCAGCTACCTCATGAGAACAAAGCAAAAATGAAAATGTTCCCACTTTTCAAAGCTACAAAGTAATGTGAAAACTTTGGTGAAGATTCAGAGATGCAAAGGATTGATAAATCTTTACATATGTACTTATATATATGTGTTTATATAATATTTGTCACCCTCACAATCAATATGAGTTTCAATTAAGTGGAACTGAACCACCCAAGTATTTATTTCAATTACAGCTGAGTGGATTCAGGCTACAATGTTTACATGTCCACTTTTATTTTTCTAATGTTCTGCTGGGATTCATTCTCCAAAATAATAAAAGTTGCAGAAAACAGTATTCACTGTGGGTGTGCTCCAGTAAATCTGAAAATCTGATGCTCATAAATATAAGCGGAGAGATGGGAAAACGAATTGTTGCCATATCAAACTGAAATTCATTTGTCCCTCAGTTAATGAAAGTGTCATCCCTGGTACTAAGGGCTGTGCCTGACTGCCAGCGCTACCATGGAGTTTAGAAGGGAGCTGTGTATAGCTGAGAAATAAAATTGCCACTCTGTGGGGGTCATCACTGTTGGCTGTCCCATTGCCTTTCTATAAACTGATGGCAATGAGGAGATCATGGCCATGGGGAGGTAAGGGCTGCCAACAGCAGGCATCCCTCAGCCCAGCCCCAGAGGCAGCAGGCTCTGGGCATTTCCAGCAGAGGACCTTGGAGGAGGCTCAGCAAGAAAACAGAAATGTTTCTGCTCCCCGTTCAGCGCGAAATAATTGCCTGAATGCATGTGAGGAAATCCTCTCCTTGGAGCAGCTCTGGGGATATGACAGAAGGCCTGCTCCACTTCTGCCAAAGATAAAGCAATTTATCCTCCTTTCTGCTATTTCTTGCAGGAGAAAGCCCTGAATTTCTTCCAAGACATGACAGCGGTGTCTATTAGGACGTGATGAGGAAAGAAATTGGCTGAGGGTTACTTTTTTTTAGAGGGGCCACAGCGGGACTTTTTCTAGCTGAGGAGCCGTGTCAGCGACTTCAGGGACTTCATCCCCACTCTGAAGATGCTCACACAGCAAACTCGCCCGTGAGGCACTGCTGGCAGAAACCTGCCTTCGTAGTCAGGGTAAGCTGCAGACACATTGCATAAGCTGCCTGTCCCATTGTGTAAGGCACTTCAGGACTGGATTCGCTGCTCTCTTCCTCTGGCAAACGTGTTGTGGTTGGGTTGGTATTTACACACCATGTATACGTACCTGCATCTGTGTACAGGTATGAGCACACATGAAAATACAGATCTATAGATGTATGTGTACATATATATCAGACAGATTTCAGATGTAGGACAGAGCATCTATATTTATGATAGACTCCGTATGCATTGTAATCTTTATTATGAAGAGATTCCCTGATAATACTACTTACTTCCTTTTTCCCCTTTGTTTTGTTTTTTATGTATTGTTTTCTCTTCCGTTCTCATTTCTCACTTTTAAATGCATTGTTTAAGAGAGACTACAGTTGCCTTAGAGCCAATTATATGCCCAGTGATGACAAAAATCTTTTCAAAAATCTTTTCAAACTTCGTATGTATCTGAACATGTACGTTGTATCTCTCGCCAGCAGTGCTCATCCCCAGCCTCTGCAGTTTAATATAAGGATACCACTGTGCTTACATGATATCTTATGAAGGCACGACAAGCAGACATATATAGAAATATACACTTGAAAAGAACGATGAAAACAATGTAAATATGTCTTATCTTATTGAAAGTTAATTGATGCACCTCAACACAAGCATGTTTTTGCATGGGTACGTGTGTTTTGCGCCTGTATGTCTCATGAGCCTTCCTATAAGTGCACGTCTGTGGGAGTAAAGGATGTGATTATGTATTTGCATAACATTCTGCATGAACGTAGACTGAAACTGAAAACATGGAGGGAATTATACAATCTATTTTTAAAGTCCGCATTACTGCAAATGTTGCTTCATCAAGCTTTTATCATAGCTGATTAATTATGTAGAATGAATGACGATGAGTTTTCTTCTTATCTTCTGACTGCACCATAGAAAAATCTCAGCCAGGTTGCTCTGGGACACTTGCAGACAGGTGCTTAGGCAGACAGTGCAGAAAGTACCACAACGTTGTTTTTTATCCTCTGGACATCCTACAGATACCAGTAACTCTCCTCATGCACGAGATTATTGATCTCCATGGCAGTAATAAAAGAAGAAAAGGTCAATTTTTAAAATGTGAACAGTAGGGACCGCTTGTTATGACAACAGCTAATGTCGGAAATCTGTGCCCTCGCCTTTAGGGAAGGTCTTAGTTATATTAACAATATTGATTTACTGTGAGAAGATGGTGTTTTCCTGTCTTTTCATCTCCATACCGCCTCTATCCATGGCTCTCAGCACAAAGCTGCTATTAGTTTCGATATCTGCCAAACCCTTAATTTTCTTCTTTTCCAACATGTGAGGCCCTTGCATCAGGCCACCTGCAGCACAGACACCTCAGCAGGCATGGATGAGAGAGGTGATGCTAATAGAGTTGGGTGCAATCAGATAAGGAAAGGGGGTAGCAGGGTATGTAGCTGTTTTTAAAGGGGAAATGAAGAATGGGTGTGGGGGCATGTGGTAGGGAAGCAAGAGTCTGGCTCAGAGGAAGGCAACCTGAGCAATCCACGACTTACAGCCTCAGAGCTTGAGCATACTGGGTCCAGGGGGCCACCCCACCCCAGAGGGACATCTCTTGCATGACAGCTACAGCTACTGCAAATATCAAAGCATTTCTAAGCTGCAGGCACAGCTGCATCATGATTCAGATAATAAAGAGTGCCATTGCTGCCAGCCATTTTAATTTCAATTTGAGCTTCATAATGGTTCTTAAAACCTCACTGTTAGAGTTGTCCTGACAGACAAAAATCCCTTCCTTCCTTCTTTCCTTCCTTCCTCCCTTCCTCCTTTCCTCACTTTCTCCCTTTCCCTCCCTCTCTCCTTTTTCTCTTTCCCTCCATCTCTCCCCAATGCTGTGAAAAGCATAGAAGGATGGACCACGTGCTCAGAGGACCCAATTACAAATAAAAGCTAACTTAATTCCATGTTTCCTTGACCTCCAATGCTCCTTTTTTAAACAGCGTCACAATACTGTGTACAGAAAGGCTAGATCTAGAGTTCCTGGTGTTTTTAGGTTTGGCACAGCTGAAATTCTTTCAAAGAAGATGTCAGCCTTGAGTTATTTCTGTCCAGCTAAAGGGAACTAGGTCTGTAAGAGTACTAGGAAAGTTTGATGCGGGCAGTCACAGTGAGTCATGTTCAAGTAAGCAAAGACAAAAGTATCTGTTGTATAGGAGATAGATAGCCACTGATAACCACAAGTTTCGGATTTGATATTTAGTACAGAAAGAAAGAGGTGTGGAATCAAATTTGGAAGGTATTAAGAAAACTAGTGACTGTGGGGCAATGGAGCAGTTGTACGATCAAATATGAGTCTATAGGAATGTTGGAGAACTGCAAAAGAAACCGCAGCTGCAGCATATCTGTCTGCAGTCCTTGTGATAGAGAAAATAAAATAGAGGCAGAAACAGCCCGGGTGCTTTAGAAAGACTGCCCATCAGACTCGATTAAAGTCCACAAGAAAAGACAAAAACAGCAAGAAAACAGAATGGGTTAAGGATAGCCAAAGGGCCATCAGATAAAATGAATACTGTACCAAAGAGGAAGTGGACCTCTTTCTAAAGAGGGAAGTGAAATAAAGTGTTACAAAATAAGAATAACACAAAACTGTTTTCAATCTTTTTTGTTTATAGAAAGAAAAATGAAGATGGAATGCTGGCAATTAAGAAGTATCGACAACATTTTAGCTGTTGCTAAAAAAAGCATGCAAGAAAATATTAGATAAATTAACTGCCCTGACTAAATTCATCCATAATATTGAAGGAAATGTTATTGAATTGCCTATTATTTCTTATGTCTCAGAGAAAAAGGAAGGTACATTAAGATGGGGGAAAGGATGTAGGGGAAGATCCAGCTTGCTGGTTTAAACAGGGAGGAGTGATGGAGGTATCAAATGTCCCATTATAATCAGCAGCAGTTTAAGGCTTCACTTGGCTGCTCACATACAGACACAGCTTGATGGCCCTGGAGGATGTGAGACACACGCTGGAGACTGACGAATATACCGCAGGAACGACAGGAAATCCATGTCCCTCTGGAGCACAGAGCTGGAGGCGACAGGATGGGACACGTCTCAGGTATCTCAAAATGCTCCAGGTATCTCTGTTTAACCAACTGAGCTGAGTGCTTGGAGCAGGAGTTAGCTCCAAATGAGGACTCCAAATGTCTGTCTTCACATAAGCTAGATGTTAAAGTTCCTACTGTATTCCCCCAGTGGACAAATGAATCAGTACAATTATTGACAGCTAAAAATCATGTCCAAAATGATGTCAGCCAACTTTTATACGTGCACCAACATTTGGACAACACAACAGTTCCTTAAACTTCAGTTCAGAAGAACGCAAGCCCTGGATCATTTCTGCCACACCCATGTGGGGACACCAGTTCACCCACTGTCCCCAGAGTCAACCCTAAATGTCCTACGGATTTCAGAAGAGGAACGAGACACTCCACGTTCCTCAGTCTAACACAGACAAAAACCCTGGTCTCAGCCTCTAGTAAAATGTTGAAACCACTTTTCAGGACAACAGTTTGAAGCACTGCATGGTTACAAATGAGGAGTTTGTAAGAAATCCAGCCCTCTAGGAAAAACCCAGTGGTATGTTGTTCCCTTTAGAGTCAGCCAGATTGCTTTTATCTTCTGTGTCCTGCATGCAGGCTTGCTAGGGAGAAGTGGCTTTATTAAAACAAAACATGCGTCCTCCTGTAAATCCCCATCACAGATACCATGGCACAGCAGGCCCAGCTTAGGACCTTCACTATTTGCTGTCTTCTTGGGGTGAAACAAACAACAGCTCCTTCCACTTCAGGGCTGCGTGGAGTGGGCCTGTGCAAGCAAAGTCTCCTTGCACCTTGGGGGAGAGATGGCTGGTGGAGACACGGGATGCTTCTTCAGAGGGGAAGCAGAGAAAAACCTCCAGCAACAGCTCTGAAACATGACATTGCAGCTCAGCCACTCCTGCTGAGGTGTAGGGTAAATAAAATGCCAAGGAGAGGGAGTGGATTCCTCTGAGAGAGATGCTGAGTGCGACTGAGTCAGCGTGCAGAGATGAAGGTGAACATCCAAGCAGGAGTTCCACGAGGATGACATCTGTGAAATCACAGGAAGGAATTTGGAAAACCATGCTTCTTATGCATGGAGGGAGCAATAGTGCGTTGCAAGGCAGGAGGTCCCTCACAGGTAACAGCTGTACCCCAGCGATGTGGGGTGTTAACGCTGTAGTTTAACACGAGCCACAGCACTGGCACATGCACAAACACCACACGATTTTATATCGGCTCTATGTGCACCTTGATTATGACATTATTTTCATCTGATCCTTTAATGCAAGTTTAAAGCTGGTACCCAGGAAATATGTAAGTTATCCAGTAAAAACTTGGTAAAGTTTAACTTAAACAATCCTCAAGGAATGTGATAGCTATTTTTTTTTTTTGCATCAGCAAGTAAATAAAATTCCAAAGTACCTCTTTGCAGTCAGCATAACTTAATTTTCAAGTGTTTCTAGAACACAGTGTAGCACTTCTAAAAGCAGCTTGGGAATTCTTGTAGTTATCTTCTAACCAGCACAGACCAGGGTCAAGAATGTGACTGTCCACTATGAATAGTTCCCACTTACAGCTTCAGTACATATATTTTTAGAACTACTTATTTTTGGCCTAATGCATTTAATGGTGGGGTAACTGGAGTTTTTTTCTTCCTGCGTCCACTTTCCTTCAGAAAAGCATGGACTGCTGTCTACTTGCTGTGTGACAACATTTCTCGTGTTTTCACACAAAAATAAGGAAACAGTGAGTATGGTATGTATGTATCTAAGCATTTGCATGTCCATTTATTATCCAAATATTCAATGACAGAAGCCGCACAGACAAATTAGGCATACAACTGTACAAACCTCATTCAAAATAATGGGCCATGTGTGGGTGTGTGCAACTAAATATTTTACAAGCTGAACAATCGCCCTGGAGAATTTTAGGTTAGAGATAGATAAATTATATGTCCATCTGAATCTCCACGAAAGTCTTAGAGATCAATATGCATAAAATCGCCCAGTTGCCGTCCTCCGAGGCGGTCGGGAGTCCTGGACCCTCCGTGTCCTTCCTGAAGGACTGTGCTTAGTGGGGCTTCCTGCTTTTGCAGCTCACTTCTGTGAAAAAAAAGCAGCCATAAGGCTAGATTCTAACTAAAAATATTTGTAATGATCTGTTTCAGTGCTGCAGTACAGCAAACGTTAACAGTGGCACGATCACTGACAGAGCTACGCCCGCAGACTTGGCTGGGGGAGGCTCCACTCGCCAAACCGAGGTATCAGTGGGTTTTCTGGAGCCTAAGACGGAGGCTTTCAAAGCTGCAGTTTTTCATTTCAGCATCTCCATTAAAACTTTTTTTTAAATTTTCTTCTGAATCTGGGGTTTTCTCTTCATGTGTGATGCTACAGCTACAGGAACCAAGACGCAACACCATGAAGTGGGCTGCCAAAGGCCCATCCAAGGCTCAGACAGAACTTGTGGGCTCGGGCACTTGCTGTGGCTGAGCCTGAAGCACGTCGTTTGTTTTCCAGCTGCAGACAGCAGCCTGGCCTCACTTTCTGAGAGACCTCTCAGGGTTTCACAGATGACTAATGTTACCTCCTGGCATTAACAGCTTCCTTCTCATAGTTAGTCCTACCACGAGGCCAGCCTTCCATATCCACTTAAGACGATTATTGCTAGCACTGGAACATTCCCTTTTAATTAATGGGTGGGTTGATGATCTCATATGTTTATCTGCAGGCAGTTTTGTTACTTTTCAGTGAGTGGAGGCCTGAAGCGAAGCAAACCCCTTGCATCAAAAGGCTGCGGCTGTCTGTCACCTCCAATGGCAGGAGCAGGGCAGGCGGAGAGGGACGTGCTCAGCCGTGCTGTGGGCAACATGCACAGTTAACAGCCACTCCCGGAGCAAGCAATCAAATAACAGCTTTTTGCATGACACACCTACAAGTGAGCATCACTCATTCCAAAGGTGCTGGCAGATTACCACAGTGATTCTTGCTGGCTTTTTGTCAAAAATTACAAATTCCTCTTTTCTTTAACATTGGAGATTTTTCTGTTTTGTCTGTTAACTTGAAGAAGCATCCCAGGAACATCTTTCCATTTCAGTTCCTGCTCATTTTTATCAGGATGGAGAGGAGAGGGAGAAGAAGAGGGAGACGGAGAGGGCAAGCATCTCCCTACCCACATTTCCTGTGTCAGTGTCTGAGCTGGAATACATCAAACCCAGAAGAACACCAGACTGGCCTCAGAACAGAAGCTGGAGCACCCTTGTAGATATCTCTGAACTAGAAATTATGCACTTCCTTGTTTTGTTTTATTTTGAGATTGTTAAGTAGTTTGCCTCATGCATTACGGTGCCTTTGAGGCAGGCAGTCCTGTGTTTGGTTCAGCCCCATGCAGAGGGCTGTTGGTGCAACCAGACAAAACAACACATGGCCCAGCCTGGCTGATCCTGAGAAGCAGCCCATGTCTATGAAGGTCTGCAGGAGTCTTAAACTCTCCTACAGAAGCAGAGCACAACAGAGCTGGCTCTGCACTAGGGCCTTTCAGCTCTCCTAACATCACTACCAGGCAGTTTCTCTGCTCAGAAAGTTCCCAAACCACCAAGGCTGGGAAATGCTGCAGGAGAAGAAAACAAGGCCAAGTTATGTTATTCACCCTAAGTGGTCCCTATGGGCAGCACCTGTGCAGGTGCCCCTCCTCCATGTCTTCCTGCCCTGCTGATCCCAGAGATGCAGGGACATGTCCATGAGGCTGTCCCTGCTACTGCACATGAGAGGAATGCTGTCTGTCTGGAGAAGATGCCTCCATGTACATATTTTGGAAAGCATGTTTTCTTCATCAGTAAACAAAGTATGAGTCATTGACAGTCACATGGGAGAAGATGAGATTACAAAGAATGTATAAGCAAATAAATTAGCTCCCTTTAGTCATGGCAACAACTCAGCGTTTCCACCCAAATGTTTTATTCCAATTCATCTTTCTTGCTTTATTTTTGTAACACTGTTGCCCTTGTACTTTGGGAAAACAAAATTCTAACAGAGTTTGTTCAGAAATGTATTTTTCAAAATGAAGTTCTTATATAAGATTGTATTTGAAGACCTGGTCTTCATTTTTTGACACTTAATGTGCTGGGGGGCAGCTATGGGGAAGGAACAGAGTTGTGACCCTCTCTTCCCCAGTGATGCCGCAGGTGTTGTCTGTGGCATTTGCCACTTGACCTGGGAAAGGAGCTTTTACGCTATGGATATCTCTGCTCGGTCCCCCACCCCAAATGTGGATGCATGAGACTCTCTGTTTTGCAGATAACCTCTAGAGGAACAGCTTTTGAGGTTTGCTGACCCCCATCTCAAAGCACAGATGCTGGAATACTCTAGTCCCAGGAACCGTGCCTCTCCAGGGAGATCTCTATCTATTTAAAAACACATTCTCTTCCAATTCGTTTCCATTACATCTGCATTTTAGACTAGTCGATGCAAAGCATTCTGTTTTCCACAAATCCTGCAAACACACAACTCCTGTGGGACAGCTGCGTGCCTCTCCTTGTTTGAAATTCTGTTCTTTCAAAGCTGATGTCCTGCTAATAGATAGTAAACCGGCTAAAAATTACATCAGCTCTTGAATAAATTGACTATTTATTACAACTCTTATGAGCTCAGTCCATGTCAAAAGTGCTTTCTGAAGCATGGAAAGTTGGAAATGTTTGAATCACTTCCTGATTTAAATGTCTTTTAATACAGTTCTCATCTATAGGGTGCCACAAGTGGATGCTACATTGCTCACTAAGACGGGAAAAAGATATCAGAGGCCATTCTAGAGAACTGAATTATTTAAATATTACTTCTATTCATACATTTTCCCAAGGCAATTTTCCCATCGATTTTGTCCCTCTTTATGTGAGATTGGAGAAATTCAGGTAGATGGCATATCCACCTTTTCAAGTACGCTCTCCAGTGTTTTCAGTAGAATTAATGCCCCATTATAAATTAATAATAATGATAAATACTACAAAACTGCTTTCATACCTAAATGATATTGTTGCATAAACGTCTTCCAACCATAGAACTCACTTGATGCTACTCCAAGCCGTTCAAACAATGGTGTTTCCTTGGTAAGGGAGACTGAAGAAGTATGTGTGCAGCCAGCAACAGTAACATAAATCTCTTCACACTATAAATTAATCAGTTTGATTTGTTTTGAATTTTCAGGTCAGCGCACCAAAAAGTTACCTTTGCCTTTTGTTCCATTGTATTTCCCTTATTTCTGGTGGCAACATTTTATCAAAAACATTGCTTTCAGTTATCAAGAAGAGATGATGTCAGGGGAGGAGAGGGAGAACAAGAGCATGGAAGGGGCTTTAGCCTCTGTGAGTGTCATCAGCTAGCGCAGTGATTGCTAACATAGCAGGTAACGGGCCTGCAGCTGTCTCTTCCTTGCCATGTAGACAAAGAGCCTTCTTATTCCTGGTCTTGTAATGATCTTTAGGCTGCAATAAATTAAAACTAACCTGCCAAACACTCAAGGCTCTCAAAACTAGGAGACATTGTTAGTAAAGGCTTAAACCGGGGACATAACAGATTATTCATGCAGGAAACTTAAAAGGCTGCAGGATTTGTTCCAGTATGGTAGATAACTTTTTCATTATCGGCGGTAGCAATAATCATAATCTTAGCTCTGTGATTCAGTTTATGGCGGTCATAATTTATGATGAAAGAGTTTACATTTAACAGTAAAAGTGAGGGGACAGCAAAATTCTGTTAAAGGTAATTAACTCCAGGGATGCAGAGCTGAAGGCCACACCGAAGAGTGCAGGATGCATGAAGGGAAAAATCTATACAGATGACAAGTTCGCAGCTGTTTCTTTTGAGCAGGTCAACATTAAGGTGTCTTCTTTTTTTTTTTTTTTNCTCCTGATGAAACAATTTCAATACTACAAACCCCTGTGTAGTTCCTGTTGTTGTTGACGATAAGGACATCTGACAATGAAATCTGAACAAGAATGGTCAGGCAGAGCAATGTGTGGGTGAAAGCACTTCCTCTGCACAGAGCGGAGTAAGAGAGACTGTGTGTAAACAAGTGATGATTCATTGTCTTTCCTTTGAATGAAAGGAGCTAATTTGGCTCTGAGTTCTCTGTGCTTCAGTTTTGAGTGCAGAACTGATTCCCCAGCACGCTGAGATGCCTTCCTGGCAGACGGCAGGAAGGGCCCAGACTGGATAAATCACAGCTCACACTTTGCTGTTTGTTGTGTGCTTTTATTTAGACGTGTTTTTTTCTTCTTTCAGGGATGGAAAGTAGATCTTTATAATGGACTCTCATGGAGAAAAAATAAATTAATACTTTCAGGGCAATCCATCTCATTTGAGCTGTTCATTTAATAGAGAGGAAAGAGATTAAAAACAAACCCTCCAAAGGCTGGCTCTGCTGGAGCATGGAGGTAAGACTTTACCCAAGAGCTGATGCTATAGTCCCCGTGCTGCTGTATAACACGTGTGTGAGGCTAGTGTTTAAGGGATGGATATTATCATTCACTGGGACTATAGGGAAGGTAAGAAAATGAAGGCTGAGTTTATTTTTTTGTGTACTTCTTAACTGTCAAAAGCACTTGAAGCAAAAGGATTTTAATTCTTATTTTATGAATGCAAAATGGTTTATCTTCCTGTTGAGACAGCGGATGGGAGCAGCGGAATCAGGAGCTCTGTGCTGAATTTCATCTCTGGTAATGAATTGCTTTCTGATCAAAGGCAACTCCCCTAACTGCTGCATGCCATAATTTCTTTGTCCTAAATGTAGCTCTATATAAAGTGCACCTGCCTCACGGGAAACTCGAGCAGTGAGAAGAACTGTGTATGTTGAAAATACTATATTAGTGCTGCTATAACAGACATTTAGGTTGATGTTTTCTAGCCAAGGTATCTGAAACAATCTCCTCATTGTTTTCTTTTGTGCATTATACGTGACCCGTCCAGGCAGAGTCAATCAAGCAGTGATATGGAAAGAGACAGTAAAGTCACCAAAAACCAAAGTGCTTTTTCTGTATATATTTAAAATCAGTTGTAGCCAGAGGTGTTTGTTTGTTTGTTTGAAGACTCTGTTATTTGCAGAATGTTTGGAAGGGTTTTGTGTTTTCTACCTATGGTCTAGCTCAAGGTGGTATATAGGATGCAAACATACCAGCTATTTTCCGAGATTTTTGGATGGTCACAACACAGGGCAAGATTACTGTGAGAGTTACATGGAAAATCTAAGAACCTGTGGGCCTCAGAGTATTTTCTTCAGCAAGGAAAGCTTATGCAGCTTACGGAAGAATAACTCTTTGAGGAAATTCAATTTCTGTAGCTTTTTTATCTCATTTCCTCAGTTACCCTGTCCTCCCCTGAGGTCTACTCTTTCTTTAAAGCCCAGAGCAAACAGGGAAAAATGTATTGAATGTAATGGTTGGCTTGGGAAATTCTTCCAAAAAGGAATGTTTGTCCATTATGAGTGGCCATGAGCTGCATTTATTTTACATTACTTTGTTTCTCCGGCTGCAAGGACATGGGTACTTAAACATCATGTCCTTCTCAAAATATTGTGGTTTGGCTGACTGTTTCAGACTAAAACGAGGAGTTACATTGGTACTAAAGATGAGGGTTTGTTGTGATCCTTCTACCTGTGTGTTTCGGGCTGTATCTGTAATGTGAGCACCACAGTAAGGATGCACTTGTTGCCCCTTCCTCTTCATAGCACCAAAGGCATCCACCAACCACTCTGCCAAACCTGCCAGTGCATTTTGGCTGTCTGTCTGCCTCCTTCCCCCCAAGAGGACTTTCCTATGAGGGGACAGTTGTTCTTTAGTTAATCCATGCTGCACTAATGGTTGTATTATTACTGCTCAGATGCTGCTGTGGATAGAGGTGATTCTTTATACGAAAACATGAAGAAGTAACTACTGCTTTGGCTGAGGTGGTAACTTAAAGTTGTGCCAACAATATGAGCCATGCTCAGAGCCCCACCAGTCTGGTCCACCTGGTGCTCTGACCAACTCCTAAGTTTTCAATGTGTATGTGTTTATCCTAAGCAGTAAGTTTAGCATTTTATATGTGGTTCATCATCCTAAAATCTGAACTACTGAGTACTTAAAAACCTGAAGCAAAATTTTCCTATGCACGAATAAGAGATGTGTGCTTCCAAGAAATATGTCAAGCGTAGAAATGTCTTCCTGCTTTACCTGCCTGAGCTGTATGAGAGTTATCCGTAGTTTATGGTTCTGTTTTATAGCAGATATATTTTATTTCCTCAGACTCAATGAAAATGAATACAGAAATCAGTAATTGTATTTGATTACTCATTTATATTCTAAATGGCAGCACTGCATCATATGGAATAGGAGGCAAAATAGCTAAAATAATAACCAAAGTAAATTGTATACATACTATTTCTTCTAAGTTTGCCCTAGTGTGAACATCTTTCTTGAACACTTTCCTTTATCAGACATGCTGATTATGCTGCTCACTTAGCAAGCAGTAAGTGAACGGAAGTGTGATTAAACTAGTTTGTTATATTCAAAGCGTTTGGATGGGACACATCCTTGTCTCTGAAAAAAGAACACTGGGAAGAGCATCAAGCAGCAGCAAATAAATAAACTTTGCAGGAGAAGTCCAACCTTCCAGTGATGCTCTGGAACTCTCAGGCTCCTGAGCAGTTGGGATGCCTGTTTGGTGGGGTCAGGGCATCAAAAGGAGCAAAGCAAGCCACAAGCAAGCACAGGGCAGTTACTTCCTCCTTCATTGCCTTCCCAGAATTAGGGTCAGCCACATTCCTCTGACTTATTTGTATGAGAGGAGTTAGGGAAACACGTTTGCTAATCCTGTTCCCATCCTCCCTCTTCTCTGGCTGTGATCTTCCAGTAAATTAGAGATGTAGACTCTACCTCCCTCTGCAGCTGTTTTTTATTTTTTATTTTTACTAACAAAACACTGCTCTCAAAGGCCAATGCTCAGAGGCTTTTGTTTCTTCATCAAATCCACTTCCAACAAAAGTGCATAAAGGATTTGTTCCTAATACAGGAGAATCTGTAAAATAAGACACGTGTGCTAGGTTTTTTTCCTCGTCTAAATACAACTGTCAATTTAATCTGAAGAAATTAGACAGCTGCTCAAATAGCGCACCAAATGTTCAAGAAAATGGGAGGACTGGAAGGCTGGTTCTCCAGTCAGTCACACCCTGCCTGCCAGCAGCCATGAAACAGTTGGCGGAAGCGCTTCAGGGATTGGCCAGGTGGCTCACAGCACTCACACGGTCATTCAGCAGGGACAACGCAGGGGCAGTGACTCTATGTGACATCGCTTTGGCTTCTTGATTGCATGAACGAAGCTTAATGACTTGCTTGGGGCTGGACCCGATGAAAGGCCGATGTGACTAACAACAGGCTCATTTGCTATTACAGTGCCAACGCCCAACATGGCAGATCCACACCTTCCTGTCTGACTCCAGGACATGCCACACGTGCCTGGGACCATCCCAGTCCTTCTGTCACATCTGGGTGTCACCAGTAAGCCAATGGGGAGAGAAGGCCCTGTGCTGCTGTGAGAAGGACGCAGGCTGGGACAGGAGGATGGAGGGGAAATCTATCCCCTCTTCCTCCTGGGCTTAGTGTTTTGGTGGCTGCATCCACAGCCTCACACTGAGGCTCTGAGGAGGGAAGAATGTTGGTACAACTTTATTAAAAAAAGATGAATGAGTATTTTCCTGAACAAAGGCAGCAGTCCAAGCAGTGACATACTGCCTAGATGGCGGCTACTGGGGGATATGTCCGTGCAAGATGCATTCCCTCCTCGCTTTGAATAAACTTCTTATCCCTGAGCATAAACATTTATGATTTAATCCAGGAATTAGCCCCAGGGAAACCACAAATGTCTAGAGTAAAGTTTGCATTTGTTTCAGATAATCAATTGTTGGTCAGCAAATAATTAATCTGAATTAAAGAGGACTTGGGCTATACAGGCTGAACACAGCTTCGTACTGCTGCAGAAGAGCTAGGACTGCTATACAGCTCCAAAAGGCACAAGTGGCTTCCTTCCTTGCATCAAGGTATGTAGGGAGCAGAGAGCAAGCTGGTATACAGCATCTCTGCCCTCCAGAAGGCGAGGGCCTGCCAGGCGAGAGCACATAAAAACAGCACAGCATTTGCCTGAGAGAACTCCATTGGCACATATATTCCCCAAACTGCTGAGTATGATATGTTACCCTTAATTCCATGATATTTGCATGTCCACAAGTCTACTTTTTCCCATATTTAATCAGCACCAATCAAACACATAAGCTGGAAGCACCTTGAGATCACAACTGAAAAGACAGGGAGATTTGCTATAGGTCTAATCTTAGATGATAGCAAAAGAGACACATGGGCCTATTTGAGATACAAATCATTTTTCACAAATGACGCTAAGTAGATAGACGTATGAAGTAGAAGAATAATTAGAAGAAGAAAATTAAGAAGTGGAAGATGAAGAAAAGAAAAAGGAAAAAAAAGAAGGAAGGAAAAAGGAAAAAAGAAGAGAAAAACGAGAAAAAAAAGCAAAAAGAAAAAAAGAGAAGTCATTTGACAGTTAATTCTTCAGCCATTTTCCTCTCTTTTTAAGCTGGCACTCCGTGATAGCATTTCCATTATGTGCTGTCTCTGGTGTATTGCTATCAAAGCACACAGAATTTTCCCATTGAGTGGAAAATTGGCAAAGATTTCTTGTTTACAACTGCAAAGGTAACAACTCTGATAAAGTAATGGTCATAATTATGCCACTTTTAGCCAAATTGTGGGAAAAATAACTTACCCTTCCGTTAGCCTGGCCAGTGGACCTGAGTGTGCTATTCTGAAAATCAAGACTGATTGTGCTTTTCAGAGCATCGGTGCTCAGAGGGCTGTACTCACTTAGCGACTTCCTGGCTCCAGCATATCAAAAAGCAAAAGGGTTCCCTTCGCAAGTGTTTAAGGTTTTTCACTGTAATCAGTGCTCTCAACAAGCTCAGCTTTGGCAGAAGAGAGTGAGGCTGACTTCATTTCTGTGCAGCAGGTCGGAGGCAGAATGCAAAATGCTGGGCTAGAAGGCAGCCAGATCTCAGAAGATTCCCACTGCAGTCCCCTATGGCCCTGCTTTGTGCTTCTTCTTCAGACCTACGCTATTCAGAAGCATGTGAGAAAACACGGCATTACCATTCCTTCAGTACTTTCCCTTGGATCTCAACGCGCTTTATGAACATTCATCAAGCCTCACAACTTCCCTGCAAGGAGTTAAAGCATCGTTGCTTTTTCAAGGGAGGTAATGCAGTTTTTGGGTGCCCACGTGGAGACATCTGGAAGTTTCAGAGATACCAAACACACAGACCATCAGCCATTGGTATTCATAAACACTACTAAAACACTATTAAAATGTGACGGTGGGCTTATTTTTACTTATTTCCCAGTGAAAAAAAGAGCTTAGGAGTACACGAGATCACGTTTGAGAGCAAGAAACTTTATTTGTTGCTCTTTTTTTTTTTTTCTCTGAAGAAAGTCAGGACTAGAAAACCTAACTAAAGATGGGGTTCGGGCATTTTGGTCTCTAAGTAGGAAAAAAAAAAGTACACACCATATTGTGTGACTCACGGTGAAGCTGCAAGAGCAGATGAAATCAGTGAAAGCCGTGTGTTTTTCTGTAAACAGTTTCAAAGTTGCAGACAGCAAAGCGCATGGCAGCAGTTTTGGGCATCCAGTAGGAGAGGATGCTGCTAATGGGATATGCTGCCATGGGATATGCTGCACTGGGCAAAGAACAGCCTGGTCCATAACATCTTTAGATCTCCATGAACAATGCCATCCAGACCCAAAGGCACAATACATTCCCTCTGGCTTGGCTAAATCCCAGGAATTCCTCTCCCGTGGGTATTTTGGTGGAGAAGGTCTGGTGACAGGGAGGCTTGGGGCAGGAATGGGGAGAATGCAACCACTCCCCATGAACATGAGCATTTCTCCCACCCGCCCTCTCACGGAGCTCCAGAGTCGGCAGCTGGCTGCAGCCGTGCTGAAAGGGATGTGGGGAGGCTGCGGGAGCGAAGGACCTCCAGCTCCCTGCAGGTTTCCCTCTGGTCTGTAGGGAAACTCCCTGGGTGAATGAATCTGCTGCCTTCTGGGGTGCAGGGAGAGCACACAGGCTGTTGGCTGACTGACCCGAGAAACAACTGTCAGGACTTGCTGACATAAAGCAAATGACAAAAAGCAAATGAGCTGCAATTGAAGTTGCTCCACATTTTGCCCTGCCAGCTAAGGATCTCATCAAACAAGATAAGAACCTCCGGAGAGCAGAGTGATAGTTTTCTTGCAGTGAGCTCTGCAAGAAAACCCTCCAGCAAACCAAGAGGAAGACACCATGTGAATGTTTGTGAGAAATAACTCATTTTGCATACATTTAAATGTTAAGGGGTAGGTAATTTAAAACCTAGAATAGAACTAGTTGTTGGCATTAGGTCAAACGGCTCCTTGACGTGTTGGACCATCGCTTTTTCTTCCCAGTGTTCTGAGGACCACAGCAGGATGGCGTCTGGCCAGCTGCTCTGCATCCTTCCTGCCTGACCCTGCAGTCTGCTAAGAGGAGATTGGCACTGAGAGGTGATATTTCTAACCAGGAACTTTCAGAACCACGAGGACCATTTGCCCGGCATCGCCTATTTCTTGCCAGCAGCGGGATTTGTTCTGGGGAGTGCTGTCGGCTTTTCCTCCTCATTTGGGAGATGGCACCGGCTCAGATGCACGTCCAAATTCTTTGTGTTTCGTATGCCCATGTAAGTCCACACACTGCAGATAAACAAGCCTTGACTTACGTTAACATGACAAAAGTATTTGCCTAATGAGTGTCAAAACCATAAATTCAACAGATCCACCCCATATTAAAAAAAAATAAAAAAATAGCACCTGATCCATACCAGCTGAGTGCTGGAATTTTCAACTAAATCAGGATTGACTGAGCTGCTGCAAGTCATAACACTAAAATGTACCACCTGTATGCAGCCCCCGCCATGCTTACATCTACAAATTAGCCCTCCATCATCCCAGTGAACTATAATCATATAGAAGGTAGGAGCGCTAAATTGCCCAAGCTTTACTGACTAAGGTAAAGCTATAGGGCACTTTGGTGACAGTGACAGATAGAAAACAAAGCCAGGAACACTGATTTCTGAATTATTTCTCTTGTCTCTAGACAATACCTGTATGTAATAGAGATCAGCTAAAAGAATGGTAGTGGAGCAGATCTGAGGTTAGATACGCTCAACCATTTGCTATTGCCAGGTTGCTGTCTCTGCAGTGGCTGTTGAAAAATGGATTAGTTTAAAGCTAAGGGAAAAAAAAAACAAACCCAGGAAGCCTGTAACCATACCTTGCAACCTGGTTATTTTTTCAGCTCTTCTGTGACAACAAAAAATAAGATTTTTCCTCAGAATAATTAACTGTATACAGAATAAGTTCTATTTAAAATACGATCAATATTGAAAAAATATATCTTATTTATCTTGTTTTCAGTTAACAAACTGTATTCATCATAAAAGGCTCCCCCACATCCAACTTAACAATTCAATGTTTTCTGACTCTTCTATGCAATATTTGTATTTGACCAGTGTTTTTTACATTGCTGCCTTGCCTTCAGTTTTTCTATTATGTATAATCATTCAGCAATTTAAATTATAACTGATGGAGTCACGGGACAATTTCTCCCTCAATCATGTTAGTTCCTTATACTATTTTTCTTTCAGCTAATTCTAATTTTAATTAGCTACGGCAGGAATTGATTGTACTGATGTACTATTCAATTAATTCCACAGTGGTGACTGAGGTTATTTGCTGAGTGACAGCAAAATACCCGAGCACACAGTATTTTACCATAATTACCTACCAGTTCTACTGGAAACAGCAATACATCATCTCGTATATCCAAATGATGATTTTAAAGTCACACCTAGTTACAGTCACTTTGAATGTGTCCCTGTGTAAGAAACCCTGCTTAAAAACATCCTTGACAAAAGATGTGACAGATGTTACGTTTTTATTACGGAGGTCAGTCCGAAAGTAATGCCTCCTATTTATGGCATACTTCTATGGAAACTACAACAGCTACAAAGGGCACAATAACACTATTTGATAGAGCAAATTCTCAGCTACAAAGCACTAATTTTCAAGATAGGCACAATCATGAGCTATGCATTTTCACCAGCAGTGAACAAGAGCCTGCATGCCATGCTCGTAACAATCTGCACCAGCGGAGGTGACCACTGTCACTGTTGCCACTGCTGAAATGCACCACCACTGCCTCACTGTGCTCACATCCATTGTTTGGTCTCCATCAATGTTCAGCAAACATCGATGAATGTCAATGGGTGCCAATGGGCCAACATAACAAAATTAGAGGCATTACTTTCAGAGCAGTCCTCACACATTGTCTTCCTCCGATCTGTTTAAATGTATTTCTCATTAGAAAATGAGGATGATATCTCATTCGTTAAGTGTGGAGAATATAAACTCTGTAAGATTAAGAATTTTAAAAACTGGCCATGCAAAACATCCTGAAGTTTTTTTGTCAGAGG
Source organism: Penelope pileata (assembly GCA_013396635.1). Classification (NCBI taxonomy): domain Eukaryota; kingdom Metazoa; phylum Chordata; class Aves; order Galliformes; family Cracidae; genus Penelope; species Penelope pileata. The sequence continues at coordinate 186,438 of WBMW01001616.1, forward strand.
CAGGTGCAATCATGGTTCGTCCATGGTGTTTTAGCTCCTGCTATTGTAGATTGTGTAGTTGCAGGGAAAATCACACTTTCCTCAATCACTTTACAGTGATGGTCTTTTTGTCTTAATTGCAGATTGAAATGTAAAAGTACTGACTGCGGCTCCATATTTTCTCAACTAGACAAAGCAGATACGGCCATGACCTGTGTAGGCTGTAGGTGATGCTTGATCCACGTAGATTGTAGATCTGTGTAGATTACAGCCTAAAACCTCATGTACCGATTGGTAACAGCCTGCATTACATGTTCAAATATGAAATGCTGTATGAAGCTGAACTTCATGCCGGTGAGTGCAGAAAAACCCTGTATCTGTATCAGTATCTGACCTGATACAGAATTGAGAAATCAAACGTTCAAAAATTCAGCCAGGACACTGATCATGACACTAACATAAAGTCCAGAAATAAAAGCACATTGATTTTATTTCTATCTACAGGTTTAGAATTTTATAGGAATCAGGCTTCCAGACTTGCCCTGCCAGCCATGGAGGATGAAAACATTTTTTGAAAGTTGAGCTTCTTGCATAACCTTGTTTCTTGGTGCTCTAGGAGATACCGGATGTTTGGTATAATGATGGCAACACTACAGCAATTGGTGACACGGTTTTCAAAGGCAGTGGCTATGATTAGCCATCATTTGTTATACAGGACATGAAAAGGCAAAGAAGGACTATTTGCTTCCTTCTCAGCAGTCAAATGGAGCATTCTGAACTTGTGAGACTCTGACACCAGTTAGAGCTCCAATGGCGAAGTCATCTCTTGTGTATGGAGCTGGTCCTAAAGGGCTGCGGCCGGTGGTCCCTGAGGAAGCTGCAGTGGGAGGCCTGGCAAAGGCCCACCAGGTTGCACACCCATGTGCACTGAAATATAAACGCTCCTTGCAAAGAAACAAACCACTGTGCAACCTGTAAGTCAGCCATGCAGCCGGCTGGGTCTCTGAGTGAGGCGTAACCTGCTCTGTTTCACTTCTACTGTGTCTCCCTGCGTGTTTTTCCCCTTGAGAAAGGACTATCAGCTCGCAGCCCTGAGCAAAGTCCAGTGCGGGTAATTTCGCTTGGCCAACATCACCCACCCTTGCAGCAGGCTCCATGCCCTGCACGGCTCTCGCTCAGCTCTCTCATGGCCCTACCACGTGCTGGGGTTGCACTCCTCCCTGGAGAGGCAGCTGGGAGATGCAGCGACCACGTCTCTGCAGCGTGCTCAAATCCCGACAGGATTTGGTATTTAAATGCAAAGCAGAGATTACGCTGCAGAGTCAAGCCATTTAGCAGCAATATTTTGAATTTCAGAACTATATGAAAGATCAGTTTTAACCTTTGAATAGAGTTCAAAATACATCCCTCAGCGCACTTCCACTTTTAAACAAACAGGAGAACCAAGGGCCCTGACATTTCCAAAGCCCACAACACCGGTTTGTTTTCCTTGCAGAAATATACTGACTCTTAGCAACTGTCTACAAAAGATAACAATAGAATTTGTCATAATAAAATGCGATCTGCTGATAGATTTAGCTTGCAGTTTTACAGCACCTTTGGGTAGTCTTGGCCCATTGAATAGAAGAATTTGGATGCATTTTGAGCTCTAAGGACACGTTCTTCCCCTCAATGTTCTTTCGTAAATGTCATTGAAGATGCAGCAGTCATGTAGCAAGTGAGAAAAGCAGCTGTGTTACTGTCAGGCTGAATCAGAATCATTGTGCAAATATACTTAAGTGACTCAGCAGTAACTAATTGAGTATTTGGGATCTATTCTCCCTTGGTAGCGGTCATGTAATTCCCCTTCATGTGCAAGGGAACCAAGCATATGCTTTAAGCAGAAACTATATGATGTGTAGCAACACAAACCTTTTAAGAAGGGGATTTTTTTTTTTTTAGAGAAAATACACTGACTTTCAATCTTTTAAAATTAACTGTAAGCTGGGAACTTTTCTGAAAGGTGTTATAAAAATGAACCTTTCTTTTAGATTAGGGAGAATCAGAAGCCACCCTGTGTTTTTTTTCTGGAGTACCTAGTGTTCCTTTACCTCTCCATCTCCTAGTGACACAGTATTACAACACCACCTAAATATATGGAGTCTATTAAAAAACAGAGGCCTTTACAAGGATGTATTGAAAAGGAGGAACAGCAATTCTTAAAAAAGGTATGTTTAGATTTAGGTATATCTCTTCTCCAGCGAACTAACACAGAGAGGCAGAATGCCTTTGCTGTCCATGTCTGAACTAGACAACACTATTTTCCAAATTTTAACAGAACATTTCTCCTTCTGACGTCCTCACGCCGTTCTTCAGGACCATGTATTAAGTCAGAGTCCAGAATGAACAGCTGATGAGAAGAACTGAAGTGCCTGGGTAAAGGGTGAGCTACTTGCACTGAACGTGGAGGAAGCCTCATCTCAGGGACGGCAATCACGTCCTCGCCACTCTGAGATGAAATAAATTTCTTAGCATGTGTTAGATCTGTAGGTTTGGTCTGTGGCAGAGATTACAGCCAAGTTCCAGTCCTGGGGAACCTAGCAGTCTGCTGGGCGACACACGTAGCATTACATAGAGAACAGAAAACATAAAAAAGGAAAAAAAAAAAGGAATAAAAGCAAAATGAAAATGTTTTCTTTCTCAGCCACTCGTGCAAATTATTGCTAGTAAGTAATTGCAAAATAAGTGTCACACAATCTTTAGATCTGCCATTTGCATGTAACCCTATTCTAAGAGTAGTGTGAGGTATTCTGTTTCTTTAACCAAGATGAAGAGACATCTTTCTATTGCTGAACCATTTTTGCTTTTATTTTTACTATACAGTTATAGCCGTAGGCTAGGAGAAATATTCATGCTGTTCTCTCCTGTGTATATAGTTTCTAAGGACTGCACCACTCTTATGCATATGCAAAAGTATATGCTTTGCATATTTACTGTCTTTATACAAAATAACAGGCCCACTGCACCATGTACTGCTTTCACTTCTGTGCACATCGCCCCGAATTTATCATCTTCTCATATTTAGAACATAATTCTCATTCGAATCACAAGCAGTCAGATTTTTTAATAACAGTTATTCCAGAGATAACAGCTAATTATGATATTTCAAAAAGTGTACATTAATATTTCAGTAGGCTCAACATTTTGAAATACTACTCAAAGCAACATTATGGTGTCTTTTGCTGGCAAAACAAAAGGATACTTTCAGCAGGCAATCAGAGCACACTTCAACATACCACTCCAGCCCCTTTCTACAGCATCTTCTGTTTGCCATAAGCCACGGTTTGGCAATGCCAGCTTTAATGGATCTTTCCTTAATGTAATTAAATACATTTAACAACAGTATGCTTCAGAGTCCCTAAATTAGTCCTTTGCCTGAAGACAATGAATTTATTCAAATCCCAGCTTAAAACATTTTTCTTCCATAAATCCTATTAGCATTAATCTGCCAAAGCTAGGTGTGCTTCATCATTTTTTTTCCAGATACCTGGAAAGCTCTGAGCTCTCTGGCCCGTTTGGCTTCTTACATTGCTGCTGCACACTTTCAGAGGTCTCGTCTGGACTGAAGACTTGGTGCGCTTCTGCTGCTCTCCTCTGCACAGCCTGAGCTCAGGAGTGCTGCAGAACATATGACAAAGCGGGAGATTTCTGCGTGATTAAATCAGCAGGGTGTGGTAAGAAGGGACAAACCCTCAAAAAACCCCGAAAACTAACTGTATGCTGTAAATGTAAACTAGAGCAGGGGTAATTCACCTCTCCTTGTTGCTCCCACTGTGTATTTCATTCCAGGAACAAGAGACTCATATCTGAAGATCCTCGAACAGCCAAGTCCATCTAAATTCAGCCTAAAACTTTGCAGGGCTGAGCCTAGAGGGAGGGAGGCTCAAGCAAGGCCTCACCTTGCAGTAAGGTAGAGGCTGTAGAGCAGAATACTGATTTCCCTTCCTGGGACCCCAAATATTTTCCAGCTCTCACAAAGCAGGGTCAGATTATGGTTCAGAAAGGGAGATTAACACTCCTCTGAATCAAAGTCAAACGTGTGCATGAAAGGAGTTGAAATGAAAGGAGCTTTCCGTTCCTCCCTGAGGCGCACACAAGGTCTTTCGTGGAAGAAACCAGAGGCCGCATTTTCTTTCAGTTTTATCTAGCAGGCACGTGAAAGGTAATCAGGGCTTCCGAAACCATCAGTGCTGTACGAACTGGTAAAAGTTAACGAGGGGAAGAGGGAATTATTCACAAATTTCTAAACTACTTCAAATCGAAACACAGGAAGATCTCAGGATAGGTATTTTTGTAACTGGTGTATTGAAAGAGTTGAAAATCTGTATGAAGTTTCCCCAGTAAGTTTCACCTTGGGCAGGGAAAACAAGATGGCAGTTTGTCAGCGCTGCTGAGTTTACCCTGGGCTTGCGCATACTCCTGCCTCCCAAGCCAGGAATAACGACCTGCTGAAAGCCTGAACCAGCACCGCTAGCACACAAATCTCTTTAGAAATGTTTACGCTGAAAAGCCAATTGTTTTACAATGTCTCACAGTGACTTCCTGTTGCAGCACTGATTTTTTCCTTTCTGAACTCCCCCGCTGCAGCCGCAAGGACAAACCTTTCCACTTCCCCATCGCCCAGCGGCACAGAGACCCGCTCAGGGGTGGCACTAGGAGACACCAGGCCCCGACTGGGACCCAGAGACTGACACTGTGACCTGGGGAGGCCTCAGGTCGAGTCCTTCATTCCACCGGATCTCCCCTCAGTGCCAGCCTTTGGTGGGCTATCTCGAGCCACCTGTGGGAAGCCCCGGCACTGGTCACTCCTGCATGCCGGCAGCGCAGCTCTGCAGAAGGGCACCAGCTCACAGCAGGAGCTTTTTGCTAAGGCCAGAAAGCCAAGAGCCCCCCGTAACTTCAGCACAAAGGCTGCCAAGGGCGGCTGAGCTGCTGCCGGCTGACCCGAGCACACTGCACACCCGCGGGTAGCATGGAATTGGGGCAGAAAAGGCTGAAGGAGCCGCTTCCTCCTTAGACGCCGTTTCCCCGGGGAAGGCGGGCGGGCACCGTGCCCCGGCACGGACCCAGGCGGGCTCTCCCCGTTTCTTTGAGCACTTTCCTCGGGCGACCCGGGAAGCCGGGAGGGGACCCCTTCCCCCGGGCCGGGCCTTCCTGCGGCGGGAGGTGGGGGAAGGAAGGGCGGGGGCGGGCGGAGGAAGCGGCGGCGCTCCCGGAGCGCGAGGGGGAGCCCGGGGAGCTCCTCCCGCGCGATCCCGGCAGCGGCA